>JAJNNQ010000495.1:0-31833 GCA_027886175.1 Phylloscopus collybita
AGGTGAGATACACCTGGGCACACCTGGGCACACCTGGGGGCATTGGGGACACCTGGGGACACCTGGGGACATTGGGGACACCTGGGGACACGGGGCTCTGCATGGCCACCGAGAGCGTGGACGGACAGGTGAGCGCACCTGGGACAGGTGAGATACACCTGGGGGCATTGGGGACACCTGGGACAGGTGAGATACACCTGGGCACACCTGGGACAGGTGAGATACACCTGGGCACACCTGGGGGCATTGGGGACACGGGGCTCTGCATGGCCACCGAGAGTGTGGATGGACAGGTGAGCACACCTGGGACAGGTGAGATACACCTGGGCACACCTGGGCACACCTGGGCACACCTGGGACAGGTGAGATACACCTGGGCACACCTGGGGGCATTGGGGACACCTGGGGACACGGGGCTCTGCATGGCCACCGAGAGCGTGGACGGGCAGGTGAGCGCACCTGGGCACACCTGGGCACACCTGGGGGCATTGGGGACACCTGAGCAATGACCCAAAGCAGGGGACTCCTTGAAGTGCCCCAGAAATGTCCCCAAATGTCCCTGAAACCTCCCCAAAATGCCTCTAACCCTCCCCCAAATGTCCCCTGATGTCCCCAATGTCCCCAAATGTCCCCCAATGTCCCCAAGCTGTCCCTGACTGTCCCCTGCTGTGTCCCCCAATGCCCCCCAATGTCCCCAATGCTCCCCAATGCCCCCCAATGTCCCCAATGTCCCCAAACATCCCCCAATGTCCCCCAATGTCCCCAATGTCCCCAATGCCCCCCAATGTCCCCCAATGCCCCCAATGTCCCCAATGTCCCCAAGCTGTCCCTGACTGTCCCCTGCTGTGTCCCCCCAATGCCCCCAATGTCCCCCAATGTCCCCAATGTCCCCAAATGTCCCCCAATGTCCCCAAGCTGTCCCTGACTGTCCCCTGCTGTGTCCCCCCAATGTCCCCCAATGCCCCCAATGTCCCCAGTGCCCCCAATGTCCCCAAATGTCCCCCAAATGTCCCCCAAGTGTCCCCCAATGTCTCCAAATGTCCCTGATATGTTGTCAATGTGTCCCCCTGTCCCCCCAATGTCCCTTAAATGTCCCCCAGTGTCCCCAAGCTGTCCCTGACTGTCCCCTGTCCCCGTTTGGCAGCTGAGCGGCTGCGGCAGCAGCATCCTGAAGCGCGAGACGATGCGGCGTCGAGCCGCGTGCCGCTGATGGTGCTGTGCGAGAGCCACCGCGCCCGCATGGTCAAACACCAGTGCTGCCCTGGCTGTGGGCACTTCTGTACTGCTGTGAGTGACCCAAAACACCCCAAAACACCCCAAAAAAACCCAAAATATCCCAAATCCCAAAAAAATCCCCGTGAAAATCGCCCCAAAAACACCCGAAATCTGATGGTGCTGTGCGAGAGCCACCGCGCCCGCATGGTCAAACACCAGTGCTGCCCGGGCTGTGGCCACTTCTGTACTGCTGTGAGTGACCCAAAAAACCCCAAAAAACCCAAAAAACCCCAAATCCCAAAAAAATCCCGTGAAAATCACCCCAAAAATACCCAAAATCTGATGGTGCTGTGCGAGAGCCACCGCGCCCGCATGGTCAAACACCAGTGCTGCCCGGGCTGTGGGCACTTCTGCACCGCTGTGAGTGACCTGGGACCCCAAAAACACCCAAAAAAACCCAAAAAACCCCAAAATCTGCAAAAATCCCCGTGAAAATCGCCCGAAAATCACAAATCCCCGTCCCCGCATGGTCAAACACCAGTGCTGCCCGGGCTGCGGGCACTTCTGTACTGCTGTGAGTGACACTGGGACCCAAAAACCCCAAATCCCCCAAAAAATCCCAAAATCTGCAAAAATCCCCGTGAAAATCACCCCAAAAATACGCAAAATATGAAAAAATCCCCATAAAAATGGTGAATTCCCATCCCCGCACGGTCAAGCACCAGTGCTGCCCCGGCTGTGGGCACTTCTGTACTGCTGTAAAAACCCCCAAAACCCCAAAATCCCCCCAAAAATACCCCAAATCTGCAAAAATCCCCGTGAAAATCGCCCCAGAAATACCCGAAATCTGATGGTGCTGTGCGAGAGCCACCGCGCCCGCATGGTCAAACACCAGTGCTGCCCGGGCTGCGGCCACTTCTGTACCGCTGTGAGTCACCTGGGACCCCAAAAAACCCCCAAAAAAACCCCAAAAAACCCCAAAAAACCCCAAAAACCCCCAAAATCCCCACAAAAATCCCCCCAAAAATACCCGAAATCTGCACAAAAATCACAAATCCCCGTCCCCACACGGTCAAGCACCAGCGCTGCTCCGGCTGTGGGCACTTCTGCACCGCTGTGAGTGACACGGGACCCCAAAAACACCCAAAAAAACCCAAAAAACCCCAAAATCTGCAAAAATCCCTGTGAAAATCCCCATAGAAATATCCAAAATATGAAAAAATCCCCATGAAAATGGTGAATTCCCATCCCCGCATGGTCAAGCACCAGCGCTGCCCGGGCTGCGGGCACTTCTGTACCGCTGTGAGTGACACGGGACCCCAAAACACCCCAAAAACCCCCAAAATGTCCCTTGGGGGTCCCAGAACCCAACTTTGGGACCCTTGGGGACCCCCAGGACCCCCCCATTCCTGTCCCCCGAGGGGAGGTTCCTGGTGCAGTCCTGACCCCAAATGTCCCTTGGGGGGGTCCCAGAACCCGACTTTGGGACCCCTTGGGGACCCCCAGTGACCCTTGGGGACCCTCTAGGACCTTGGGGACCCTCTAGGACCTTGGGGACCCCCGGTGACCCCGTTCCTGTCCCTTCAGGGGAGGTTCCTGGTACAGTCCTGTCCCCAAAGTCCCTTTAGGACCCTTGGGGACCCCTGGGGACACCCCAGGACCCCTTGGGGGACAATCCAGGACCCCTGGTGACTCTTAGGGACCCCTGGGGACCCTCGTGACCCCCATTTCTGTCCCCCCAGGGGAGGTTCCTGGTGCAGTCCTGACCCCCAAATGTCCCTTTGGGGGTCCCAGAACCCAACTTTGGGACCCCTTGGGGACCCCTGGGGACAATCCAGGACCCTCAGTGACCCCATTTTGGTCCCTTTAGGGGCCATTCCTGGTGCAGTCCTGACCCCAAATCCCCCTGAAATGTTCCCAAAGTCCCTTTAGGACCCCTTGGGGACCCCTGGGGACCCCCCCAGGACCCCTTGGGGACCCCCCAAGACCCTCAGTGACCCCGTGTCCCCCCCTCAGGGGACATTCCTGGAGTGCCACCCCGACGTGCGCATCGGGCACCGCTTCCACCGGGGCTGCGTCTCCAGGCTCGGGGGTCTCATCTTCTGCCCCCAAACCCCCCCGAGCTGTCCCCAAATGTCCCTTTGGGGGGGGTCCCAGAACCCAACATTTGGGACCCCCAATGACCCTGTAGGAGCCCTTAGGACCCTCAGTGACCTCATTCCTGTCCCTTTAGGGGACGTTCCTGGTGCAGTCCTGACCCCAAATGTCCCCAAAAATGTCCCCAAAGTCCCTTTAGGACCCCTTGGGGACCCCTGGGGACAATCCAGGACCCCCTGTGACCCCATTTTGGTCCCTTCAGAGGATGTTCCTGGTGCAGTCCTGACCCCCAAACCCCGCTGAGCTGTCCCCAAAGTCCCTTTGGGGGGGGGTCCCAGAACCCAACTTTGGGGACCCCTTGGGGACCCTTGGGGACCCCTGGGGACACCCCAGGACCCCCAATGACCCCTGGGGACCCCTTGGGGACACCCCAGGATCCCTTGGGGACTCTTGGGGACACTCCAGGAACTCCTGGGGTCCCTTTGGGGGAGGTTCCTGGTGCAGTCCTGACCCCAAATCCCCCTGAAATGTCCCCAAAGTCCCTTCATGACCCCTTGGGGACCCCTGGGGACAACCCAGGACCCCTTGGGGACAATCCAGGACCCCCGGTGACCCCATTTTTGTCCCTCAGGGGACATTCCTGGAGTGCCACCCCGACGTGCGCATCGGGCACCGCTTCCACCGGGGCTGCGTCTCCCGGCTCGGGGGTCTCATCTTCTGCCCCCACTGCGGCGAGGACGCCTCCGAGGCCCAGGAGGTGACGCTGCCCCGGCCCGAGGGGACCCCCCCGGCCCCCGCGCCCCCGAGCCCCCCCGGCCCCGCGCGGGGAGGGGAGAGGCGCCCACGCCCAGGTACAGGGGGGGGGGGGAAAATGGGATTTTGGGGGGGAAAATGGGGGAAAAATGGGGGATTTGGGGAAAAAAATGGGATTTTGGGGGGGAAAAAATGGGGAAAAAATGGGAAAAAAAATGGATTTTGGGGGGGGAAAAAATGGATTTTATGGGGGAAAAATGGGGAAAAAATGGATTTTGTGGGGGAAAAATGGGGAAAAAATGGATTTTGTGGGGGGAAAAATGGATTTATAGGGGAAAATGGGGAAAAAAGGGAAAAAAATGGATTTTGTGGGGGAAAAAATGGGGATTTGGGGCAAAAAAAATGGATTTTATGGGGAAAAAAATGGATTTTGTGGGGGGGAAAATGGGGGAAAAAAAGGGAAAAAAAAGGGATTTTGTGGGGGAAAAAAATGGATTTTGTGGGGGAAAAAATGGATTTTGGGAGGGAAAAATGGAGTTTGTGGGGGAAAAAATGGGGGTTTGGAGGGTGAAGTGGGGGATTTGGGGGGAAAAATGGTGAAAAAATGGATTTTATGGGGGAAAAATGGGGGATTTGGGGGGAAAAACGGATTTTGTGGGGAAAATGGGGGGGGGAAATGGTGAAAAAATGGGTGAAAAAATGGATTTTATGGGGGGGAAAATGGGGGAAAAAAGCAAAAAATTGATTTTGTGGGGGAAAAAACAGGGATTTGGGGCAAAAAAATGGATTTTGTGGGGGAAAATGGGGGAAAAATGGGGGATTTTGGGGAAAAAATGGATTTTGTGGGGGAAAAAATGGGGAAAAAAGCAAAAAAAATGGATTTGGTGGGGGAAAATGGGGGAAAAAAGGGAAAAAATGGATTTTGTGGGGGAAAAAATGGGGAAAAAAGGCAAAAAAAATGGATTTTGTGGGGGGAAAATGGGGGGAAAAGCAAAAAAAAAGGATTTTGGGGGGGAAAAAAATGGAATTTATGGGAAAAAATGGGGATTTGGGGGGAAAAATGGATTTTGTGGGGGAAAAAATGGGGAAAAAAGCAAAAAAAAAGGATTTTGTGGGGGAAAAATGGATTTTGTGGGGGAAAATGGGGAAAAAATGGGGGATTTTGGGGGCAAAAAATGGGATTTTATGGGGAAAAAATGGGGAGGAAAGCAAAAAAAATGGATTTTATGGGGGAAAAATGGATTTTGTGGGGGAAAAAATGGGGAAAAAAGCAAAAAAAAAAGGGTTTTATGGGGGAAAAATGGATTTTATGGGGAAAAAATGGGGAAAAAAGCAAAAAAAAAGGATTTTATGGGGAAAAATGGATTTTGTGGGGGAAAAAATGGGGAAAAAAGCAAAAAAAATGGATTTGGTGGGGGAAAATGGGGGAAAAAAGGGAAAAAATGGATTTTGTGGGGGAAAAAATGGGGAAAAAAGGCAAAAAAAATGGATTTGTGGGGGAAAAAATGGGAAAAAAGCAAAAAAAAATGGATTTTATGGGGAAAAATGGATTTTGTGGGGGAAAAAATGGGAAAAAAGCAAAAAAAATGGATTTTGTGGGGGAAAAAATGGGGAAAAATGGGGAAAAATGGATTTTGTGGGGGAAAAAATGGGGAAAAAAGCAAAAAAAAAGGATTTTGGGGGGGGAAAACATGGGGGAAAATGGGGAAAAAATGGATTTTGTGGGGAAAAAATGGGGGATTTGGGGAGAAAAATGGATTTTGTGGGGGAAAAAATGGGGAAAAAAGCAAAAAAAAAAGGATTTTGTGGGGGAAAAATGGATTTTGTGGGGGAAAATGGGGAAAAAATGGGGGATTTTGGGGGCAAAAAATGGATTTTATGGGGAAAAAATGGGTAGGAAAGCAAAAAAAAGGATTTTATGGGGAAAATGGATTTTGTGGGGGAAAAAATGGGGAAAAAAGCAAAAAAAAAGGATTTTGGGGGGGAAAACATGGGGGAAAATGGGGAAAAAATGGATTTTGTGGGGGAAAAATGGGGAAAAAAGCAAAAAAAAAAGGGTTTTATGGGGGAAAAATGGATTTTATGGGGGAAAAAATGGGGAAAAAAGGCAAAAAAAATGGATTTTGTGGGGGAAAAAATGGGGAAAAAAGCAAAAAAAAATGGATTTTGTGGGGGAAAAATGGGGAAAAAAGCAAAAAATGGATTTGGTGGGGGAAAATGGGGGAAAAAAGGCAAAAAAATGGATTTTATGGGGAAAAATGGGACAAAAAAGGATTTTTGGGTGATTTCAGGGTGTTTTTTGGCTATTTCGGAGTGGATTTTTGGGCTATTTTGGGCGATTTTGGGTGATTTTGGCTGTTTTTGGGGTCTCTAACCCCCCCTTTCCCCCCTCCCCAGTGCCCGGATGCGGGGGCAGGGCGAGGCTCCGGGTTGGGATTTTTGGGGCTATTTTGGGTGATTTCAGGGCCGTTTTTGGGTATTTCAGGGTGGTTTTTGGGGTATTTTTGGGTTATTTTGGGTGATTTTGGGCTCCCTGACCCCGTTTTTCCCCCTCCCCAGTGCCCGGATGCGGGGGCAGGGCGAGGGCCGCCCCCCAGGGCCGGACCCCCGGGCCGAGCCCATCGACAGCTCGGGGGGGCCGGTGCTGCCGCTGCCCTCGGGGGGCGCCCTCAGCGCCCGGGGGCTCCCCCCGGGACCCACCGGGAGCTCCTGGAGAAGGCGCTGCTGGGCCAGGAGGCCGAGAGGTGAGCGGGGCACGAGCACCTGGGGACCCGAAAAACACACCTGGGAGGTCAAAAAATGCACCTGGGGGGGGGCAAAAATGCACCTGGGGGGCCCAAAAACACACCTGGGGGGCCAAAAAACACACCTGGGGGGCCAAAAATGCACCTGGGGGGCCAAAAAACACACCTGGGGGTTAAAATATACACCTGGGAGCTCAGAAATGCACCTGGAACCCCAAGAAACACACCTGGGGGGCTGGAAAACACACCTGGGGGGGCTGAGACACACCTGGGACCCCGAGAAACACACCTGGGGGGCTGAAAAACACCACCTGGGAACCCAAAAACGCACTTGGGGGGGCTGAAAACGCATCTGGGGGGCCAAAAATGCACCTGGGGGAGCCGAAAAACACACCTGGGGGGCTGAAACAGCCCAAAAAACGCACCTGGGAACCCAAAAAACGCACCTGGGGGGTTAAAATATACACCTGGGACCCCGAAAAACACACCTGGGGGCTGAAAAACACACCTGGGGAGTCCAAAAATGCACCTGGAGGGGCTGAAAACGCACCTGGGAACCAAAAAACACACCTGGGGGGGCTGAGACACACCTGGGGGGGTCCAAAATACACCTGGGGGGGTTAAAATACCTTAAAATTACCTGGGGCACCCGAAAAACCATCCCAGTCCCCCCCAGTCCCTCCCAGTCGCTCCCAGCCCCTCCCAGTCCCTCCCAGTCCATCCCAGTCCATCCCAGTTCCCTCCCAGTTCCCTCCCAGTCCCTCCCAGTTCCCTCCCAGTCCATCCCAGTCCCTCCCAGTTCCCTCCCAGTCCCTCCCAGTTCCCTCCCAGTCCATCCCAGTCCCTCCCAGTCCCTCCCAGTCCATCCCAGTTCCCTCCCAGTCCATCCCAGTCCATCCCAGTTGCCCCCACAGGAGGAAGAAGCTGCGCTTCCACCCCCCGGCAGCTTTACCTGAGCGTCAAACAGGGCGAGCTGGGCAGGGTCATCCTGATGCTGCGTGAGTCTGGGGCACCCCAAAAACACCCCAAAAACACCCCAAAAACACCCCAAAACAGCCAAAACCAGCCAAAATCACCCCCAAAAACACCCCAAAACCACCCTAAAACACCACAAAACACCTAAAATCACCCCAAAATTACCCCAAAAACAGCCAAAAACACCCCCAAAACACCCCCCAAAACATCCCAAAACACCCCAAAACACCCCAAAAACAGCCAAAATCACCCCAAAAACAGCCAAAATCACCCCAAAAACACCCCAAAAAACACCCCAAAACCACCCTAAAACTGCCAAAACCACCCCAAAACCACCCAAAACCACCCTAAAATCACCCCAAAAACAGCCAAAAACACCTCAAAAACACCCCGAAACCAGCCCAAATCAACCCAAAAAACCCCAAAGCACCCAAAATCAACCCAAGAACACCCAAAACACCCCAAAAACCCCCAAAATCACCCCATAAACAGCCAAAATCTCCCCAAAATCACCCCCAGGGACCCCAAAAATACTCCCAAAACTCCCCATTTTTGGGCTTTTTGATCCCTTTTTGGGGGTCCCAATCCCATTTTTGGGCATTCTGACCCCATTTTTGGGGTCCTGGCCCCATTTTTTGGGACCCCCAATCCCATTTTGGGATCCCAATCCCATTTTTGGGGGTCTTCAACCCCATTTTTGGGATCCCTATCCCCTTTTTGGGCGTCCTGACACCATTTTTGGGATCCCAATCCCATTTTTTGGGGGTTTTGACCCCATTTTTGGGGTCCCCGATCTCATTTTTGGGGTTTCTGACCCCATTTTTGGGGTCCCTGACCCTGTTTTGGGACCCCAATCCCCTTTTTGGGGGTCCCGATCCCATTTTTTGGGGTCCCTGATCCCATTTTTGGGATTTTTGATCCCATTTCTGGGGTCCCTGATCCCATTTTCGGGATCCCAATCCCATTTTTGGGGTTTTTTCCCATTTTTTGGGATCCCAATCCCATTTTTGGGGTTTTTTCCCATTTTTTGGGATCCCAATCCCCATTTTTGGGGGTCCTGACCCCATTTTTGGGGTTTTTGACCCTGATTTTGGGGTCCCTGATCCCATTTTTTGGGGTCCCTGATCCCATTTTTTGGGTCCCCGACCCCATTTTTGGGGTTTTTGACCCATTTTTGGGGGTCCCTGAACCCATTCTGGGGGTCCCAATCCCATTTTTAGGTTCCTGATCGCATTTTTGGGGTCCTGGCCCCATTTTTTGGGATCCCAATCCCCTTTTTGGGGTTCCCAATCCCATTTTGGGATCCCAATCCCATTTTTGGGGGTCTTCGACCCCATTTTTGGGGATCCCTGACCCCATTTTGGGTATCCCAATCCCATTTTTGGGGTTTTTGACCCTGATTTTGGGGTCCCTGATTTCATTTTTGGGGTTTTTTCCCATTTTTTGGGATCCCAATCCCCATTTTTGGGGGTCCTGACCCCATTTTTGGGTTTTTTTTCCCCATTTTTTGGGTCCCTGACTCCATTTTTGGGGTTTTTGACCCCATTTTGGGGTCCCTGACCCATTTTTGGGGATTTTTACCCCATTTTTTGGGGTCCCTGACTCCATTTTTGGGGTTTTTTCCCATTTTTGGGATCCCAATCCCCATTTTTGGGGTCCCTGACCCATTTTGGGGGTTTTTTCCCATTTTTGGGTCCCTGACCCCATTTTTGGGTCCCTGACCCCATTTTTGGGTCCCTGACCCCCCCCTCCCCCCCCCCAGTGGACAACCTGGACCCGAATTTCCAGAGCGACGCCCAGAGCAAGCGCTCGGCGCTGCACGCGGCCGCGCAGAAGGGACACCTGGAGATCTGCCACCTGCTGCTGCAGGTGAGCGCACCTGGGGAACACCTGGGGGCACCTGGGGAACACCTGGGGCACCTGGGCACACCTGGGGGCACCTGGGATACACCTGGGCACACCTGGGGGCACCTGGGGAACACCTGGGGGCACCTGGGGAACACCTGGGGCACACCTGGGGGCACCTGGGGTACACCTGGGCACCTGGGATACACCTGAGATACACCTGGGCACACCTGGGGAACACCTGGGGGCACCTGGGCACACCTGAGCACACCTGGGATACACCTGGGCACACCTGGGACACACCTGGGGCACCTGGGATACACCTGGGGCACCTGGGACACACCTGGGATACACCTGGGAACATCCCAGTATGGGATCCCAGTACAGCCCCAAAGGGGCACCTGGAGATCTGCCACCTGCTGCTGCAGGTGAGCGCACCTGGGCACACCTGGGGAACACCTGGGGGCACCTGGGACACACCTGGGGTACACCTGGGATACACCTGGGGCACCTGGGGCACACCTGAGTGCACCTGGGGAACACCTGGGCACACCTGGGGAACACCTGGGGTACACCTGGGATACACCTGAGTGCACCTGGGGGCACCTGGGATACACCTGGGGCACCTGGGGAACACCTGAGTGCACCTGGGGCACACCTGGCACACCTGGGACATACCTGGGGTACCTGGGGGCACACCTGGGAACATCCCAGTGATATCCCAGTACAGCCCCAAAGGGACACCTGGAGATCTGCCACCTGCTGCTGCAGGTGAGCGCACCTGGGGCACCTGGGGAACACCTGGGGGCACCTGGGGTACCTGGGGCACCTGGGCACACCTGGGGGCACCTGGGGTACACCTGGGATACACCTGGGGTACACCTGGGATACACCTGAGTGCACCTGGGGGCACCTGGGGGCACCTGGGGTACACCTGGGGTACCTGGGGTACACCTGGGGGCACCTGGGGTACCTGGGACACACCTGGGCACACCTGGGACACACCTGGACACACCTGGGGCACACCTGGGGCACACCTGGGGCACACCTGGGCACACCTGGGGTACACCTGGGGCACCTGGGGCACACCTGGGCACACCTGGGGACACCCCAGTGACAGCCCAGTGGGATCCCAGTGCAGCCCCAAAGGGACCTGATGGTCAGTGCCGGTCACTCAGTGGTCACTCAGCGGTCAGTGGTCACTCACTGGTCACTCACTGGTCACTCACTGGTCAGTGGTCACTCATTGATCACTCATTGGTCACTCAGTTGTCACTCATTGGTCACTCAGCGGTCACTCATTGGTCACTCATTGGTCACTCAGTGGTCAGTGGTCACTCAGTGGTCACTCAGCGGTCACTCATTGGTCAGTGGTCACTCTGTCCGTGCAGGCCGGAGCCAACATCAACGCTGTGGACAAGCAGCGCCGGACGCCGCTGATGGGGGTGTGGGTGGTCAGTGGTGTGGGTGGTCAGTGCTGGTCACTCAGCGGTCACTCATTGGTCAGTGGTCACTCATTGGTCACTCAGCGGTCAGTGGTCACTCATTGGTCACTCAGCGGTCACTCATTGGTCACTCAGTGGTCAGTGGTCACTCAGTGGTCACTCAGCGGTCACTCAGTGGTCACTCAGTGGTCACTCAGTGGTCAGCGGTCACTCAGTGGTCAGTGGTCACTCAGCGGTCAGTGGTCAGTGGTCACTCAGTGGTCACTCTGTGCAGGCCGGAGCCAACATCAACGCGGTGGACAAGCAGCGCCGGACGCCGCTGATGGAGGCCGTGGCCAACGACCAGCTGGAGGCGGCGCGGTACCTGCTGCGCCACGGGGGCTGCGCCTACAGCAAGGTGAGCGCACCTGGCCACGCCCACTGACACCTGAGTGACATCACACACACGGGGGCTGCGCCTACAGCAAGGTGAGCGCACCTGGCCACGCCCACTGACACCTGAGTGACATCACACACACGGGGGCTGCGCCTACAGCAAGGTGAGCGCACCTGGGCAGGGCCACTGTGACATCACACACACGGGGGGTGCGCCTACAGCAAGGTGAGCGCACCTGGCCACGCCCACTGACACCTGAGTGACATCACACACACGGGGGGTGTGCCTACAGCAAGGTGAGCGCACCTGGCCACGCCCACTGACACCTGAGTGACATCACACACACGGGGGGTGCGCCTACAGCAAGGTGAGCGCACCTGTGACAGCCCTGACCTCACCTGTGACCTCACTGACCACACCTGTGACAGCACAGACACGGGGGGTGCGCCTACAGCAAGGTGAGCGCACCTGGCCACGGCCACGCCCACTGTGACATCACTGACCACACCCCCAATGTCACTGACCACGCCCACTGACACC
The DNA here is from genome assembly GCA_027886175.1 of Phylloscopus collybita. Taxonomy (NCBI): domain Eukaryota; kingdom Metazoa; phylum Chordata; class Aves; order Passeriformes; family Phylloscopidae; genus Phylloscopus; species Phylloscopus collybita. The sequence continues at coordinate 11,991 of JAJNNQ010000495.1, forward strand.
TGAGTGACATCACAGACACGGGGGGTGTGCCTACAGCAAGGTGAGCGCACCTGGGCAGGGCCACGCCCACTGTGACATCACACACACGGGGGGTGCGCCTACAGCAAGGTGAGCACACCTGGGGAATGGCCACACCCACTGTGACATCACTGACCACGCCCACTGTGACATCACAGACACGGGGGGTGCGCCTACAGCAAGGTGAGCGCACCTGGCCACGCCCACTGTGACAGCCCTGACCACACCCACTGTGACATCACTGACATCACACACACGCGGGCTGCGCCTACAGCAAGGTGAGCGCACCTGGGCGCGGCCACGCCCACTGTGACGTCATTGACCACGCCCACTGTGACATCACTGACCACACCTGTGACCTCACTGACCACGCCCCTCACCTCACTGACCGCACCTATGACAGCACTGACCACGCCCACTGTGACATCACTGACATCATAGACACACGGGGGGTGCGCCTACAGCAAGGTGAGCGCACCTGGGCAGGGCCACGCCCACTGTGACAGCGCTGACCACGCCCCTCACCTCACTGACCACGCCCCTGTGACATCACCGACTGCGTCCCCCTGTATGACATCACCGCCACCCGCCCGTATGACGTCACTGCCTTTGTATGACGTCACCACGCCCCATGTGTGACATCACCACCCCCTGAGTGACGTCACCACCCCCTGTGTGACATCACCACCCCCTGTGTGACGTCACCACGCCCCCCGTGTGACGTCACAGGAGGAGGACGGCTCCACCTGCCTGCACCACGCGGCCAAGAACGGCAACCTGGAGATGGTGGAGCTGCTGCTCAGCACCGGACAGGTGGACGTCAACGCGCAGGTGAGCCCGGGGGGGCGGGGCCTCGGGGCGTGGGAGGGGCCTTGGGGAGTGGGAGGGGCCTCGAGGTGTGGGAGGGGCCAGGTGGACATCAATGCACAGGTGAGACCGGGGGGCGGGGCCTCGGGGTGTGGGAGGGACCAGGTGTATGTCAATGCACAGGTGAGACCGGGGGGCGGGGCCTCGGGGTGTGGGAGGGGCCTCGGGGCGTGGGAGGGACCAGGTGTATGTCAATGCACAGGTGAGACCAGGGGCGGGGCCTCGGGGTGTGGGCGGGGCCTTGGGGCGTGGGAGGGGCCAGGTGTATGTCAATGCACAGGTGAGACCGGGGGGCAGGGCCTCGGGGCGTGGGAGGGGCCTCGAGGTGTGGGAGGGGCCAGGTGGACATCAATGCACAGGTGAGACCGGGGGGCGGGGCCTCGGGGTGTGGGCGGGGCCTCAGGGAATGGGTGGGGCCTCAGGGAATGGGTGGGGCCTCAGGAAATGGGCGGGGTCTCGGGGCATGGGAGGGGCCAGGTGAATGTCAATGCACAGGTGAGACCAGGGGGGTGGGGCCTCACAGCCTGGGTGGGGCCTCAGGGTGTGGGCGGGGCCTTGGGGTGTGGGCGGGGCTACAGGGAATGGGCGGGGCTGCAGCGTTCTGGGTGTGGCCTCAGCATTATGGGCGGGGCCTCAGTGGCCTGGGCGGGGCCTGAGGGTTCTGGGGGTGTGGCCTGAGAGAGGTCAGAGGGTCAGGGGTGGTCAGTGACCCCTGAGTGACCCCTGGTGACCCCTGGTGACCCCCCAGGACAACGGGGGCTGGACGCCGATGCGGTCAGTGGGGGTCAGGGGGGTCAGGGGTGTCCGGAGCGGTCAGTGACCCCTGAGTGACCCCTGGTGACCCCCCAGGACAACGGGGGCTGGACGCCGATCATCTGGGCGGCCGAGCACAAACACATCGAGGTCATCCGCAGGCTGCTGACCCGCGGGGCCGACGTCACGCTGACCGACAACGTGAGCACCTGGGCACACCTGGGCACACCTGGGCACACCTGGGGACACCTGGGGATACCTGGGGATACCTGGGCACACCTGGGGGCACCTGGGGGCACCTGGGATACACCTGGGGGCACCTGGGCACACCTGGGGATACCTGGGACACACCTGGGCACACCTGGGACACACCTGGGGATACCTGGGATACACCTGGGCACACCTGGGACACACCTGGGGATACCTGGGATACACCTGGGGATACCTGGGACACATCTGGGCACACCTGGGACACACCTGGGGATACCTGGGATACACCTGGGGATACCTGGGACACATCTGGGCACACCTGGGATACACCTGGGGGCACCTGGGGGCACCTGGGGGCACCTGGGACACACCTGGGGGCAACTGGGCACACCTGGGCACACCTGGGGGCACCTGGGCACACCTGGGCACACCTGGGCACACCTGGGGGCACACCTGGGGATACCTGGGGACACACCTGGGCACACCTGGGACACACCTGGGCACACCTGGGGATACCTGGGGGCACCTGGGCACACCTGGGACACACCTGGGACACACCTGGGCACACCTGGGCACACCTGGGGATACCTGGGGACACACCTGGGCACACCTGGGACACACCTGGGGATACCTGGGGATACCTGGGGGCACACCTGGGGACACACCTGGGCACACCTGGGACACACCTGGGGGCACCTGGGCACACCTGGGGGCACCTGGGCACACCTGGGGACACACCTGGGCACACCTGGGACACACCTGGGCACACCTGGGGGCACCTGGGGATACCTGGGGACACCTGGGCACACCTGGGACACACCTGTGACACACCTGGGGGCACCTGGGCACACCTGGGGATACCTGGGACACACACCTGGGGGCACCTGGGCACACCTGGGGATACCTGGGACACACACCTGGGGGCACCTGGGCACACCTGGGCACACCTGGGACACACCCGGGGGCACCTGGGCACACCTGGGGGCACCTGGGGATACCTGGGACACACCTGGGCACACCTGGGGATACCTGGGGGCACCTGGGCACACCTGGGACACACCTGGGGGCACCTGGGATACACCTGGGGATACCTGGGACACACCTGGGCACACCTGGGACACACCTGGGCACACCTGGGACACACCTGGGATACACCTGGGCACACCTGAGGACAGCTGGGGATACCTGGGGACATCTGGGGGCACACCTGGGGCACATCTGCCTGCACTGGGCCCAAGGTTCACGGGCAGTGGGTGGTCAGTGGGTGGGTTTGGGTGGGTTTGGCTGGTCAGTGGGTGGCTGTAGCTGGTCAGTGGGTGGTCACTGGTCAGTGGTCAGTGATGGTCAGTGATGGTCAGTGGTCATTGGTCAGTGGTCACTCTGCAGGAGGAGAACATCTGCCTGCACTGGGCGTCCTTCACGGGCAGTGGCTGGGTTTGGGTGGTCAGTGTTGGTCAGTGTTGGTCAGTGGGTGGCTGTGGCTGGTCAGTGGGTGGTCACTGGTCACTGGTCAGTGATGGTCAGTGCTGGTCAGTCACTGGTCAGTGCTGGTCAGTGGTCACTCATTGGTCAGTGGTCACTCTGCAGGGGGAGAACATCTGCCTGCACTGGGCCTCCTTCACGGGCAGTGGGTGATGCAGGGGGTGGTCAGTGTTGGTCAGTGGCTGGGTTTGGCTGGGTTTGGGTGGTCAGTGCTGGTCAGTGGGTGGTCAGCGGTCACTGGTCAGTGGTCACTCACTGGTCACTGGTCACTCAGTGGTCAGTGCTGGTCACTCTGCAGGAGGAGAACATCTGCCTGCACTGGGCGTCCTTCACGGGCAGTGGGTGGGTTTGGGTGGTCAGTGTTGGTCAGTGGGTGGCTGTAGCTGGTCAGTGGTCAGTGGGTGGTCACTGGTCAGTGGTCACTCACTGGTCATTGGTCACTCAGTGGTCATTGGTCACTCTAGGAGGAGAACATCTGCCTGCACTGGGCGTCCTTCACGGGCAGTGGGTGGCTCTGGCTGGGTTTGGGTGGTCAGTGTTGGTCAGTGGGTGGCTGTGGGTGGTCAGTGATGGTCAGTGATGGTCAGTGGTCACTCACTGGTCAGTGGTCAGTGGTCACTCAGTGGTCAGTGGTCACTCTGCAGGAGGAGAACATCTGCCTGCACTGGGCGTCCTTCACGGGCAGTGGGTGGCTGTGGGTGGGTTTGGGTGGTCAGTGTTGGTCAGTGGGTGGCTGTGGCTGGTCAGTGATGGTCAGTGGGTGGTCACTGGTCAGTGGTCAGTGGTCACTCAGTGGTCAGTGGTCACTCTAGGAGGAGAACATCTGCCTGCACTGGGCGTCCTTCACGGGCAGTGGGTGGCTGTGGCTGGGTTTGGTTGGTCAGTGGTCGGTCAGCAGTCAGTGGTCACTGGTCAGTGGTCACTCACTGGTCAGTGGTCACTCACTGGTCAGTGGTCACTCAGTGGTCAGTGGTCACTCAGTGGTCAGTGGTCACTCTGCAGGAGGAGAACATCTGCCTGCACTGGGCGTCCTTCACGGGCAGTGGGTGGCTCTGGCTGGGTTTGGGTGGGTTTGGGTGGTCACTGATGGTCAGTGGGTGGCTGTGGCTGGTCAGTGATGGTCAGTGGGTGGTCACTGGTCAGTGGTCACTCACTGGTCAGTGCTGGTCACTCTGCAGGAGGAGAACATCTGCCTGCACTGGGCGTCCTTCACGGGCAGTGGGTGGCTGTAGCTGGTCAGTGGTCACTCACTGGTCAGTGCTGGTCACTGGTCAGTGGTCACTCAGTGGTCAGTGGTCACTCAGTGGTCAGTGGTCACTCAGTGGTCAGTGGTGGTCACTCTAGGAGGAGAACATCTGCCTGCACTGGGCGTCCTTCACGGGCAGTGGGTGGCTGTAGCTGGTCAGTGGTCACTCACTGGTCAGTGCTGGTCACTGGTCAGTGGTCACTCAGTGGTCAGTGGTCACTCAGTGGTCAGTGGTCACTCAGTGGTCAGTGGTCACTCTGCAGGAGGAGAACATCTGCCTGCACTGGGCGTCCTTCACGGGCAGTGCTGAGATCGCCGAGGTGCTGCTGAACGCGCAGTGCGACCTGCACGCCGTCAACTTCCACGGGGACACGCCCCTGCACATCGCGGCTAGAGAGAGTTATCACGATTGTGTGAGGTCAGGGGTCATCAGGGGTCATCAGGGGTCATGGGGGTCACACAGGGGTCATGGGGTCATGGGGTCACAGGGTCACAGGGGTCAGTCACAGCCTGCACGCCGTCAACTTCCACGGGGACACGCCCCTGCACATCGCCGCCAGAGAGAGCTACCATGACTGTGTGAGGTCAGGGGTCACACAGGGGTCATGGGGGTCATCAGGGGTCATGGGGTCACAGGGGTCAGTCATGACCTGCACGCGGTGAACTTCCACGGGGACACGCCCCTGCACATCGCCGCCAGGGAGAGCTACCATGACTGTGTGAGGTCAGAGGTCATCAGGGGTCATGGGGGTCACAGGGAAATCAGGGGTCACAGGGTCACGGGGACACGCCCCTGCACATCGTGGCCAGGGAGAGTTACCATGATTGTGTCAGGTCAGTCAGGGGTCATCGGGGTCACTCGGGTCATGGGGTTACAGGGTCATGGGGGTACCAGGGGTCATGTGCAGAACGAGGGATTTGGGGTGGGTTTGGGGTGGGTTTGGGGGGTCTCTGGGGGGTCCCCGCTGTGATTTGGGGGTCCCTGACCCCCCTGCCCCCCCCCAGCCTGTTCCTGTCGCGCGGCGCTGACCCCGAGGTGCGGAACAAGGAGGGCGACTCCCCCCTGGACCTGACCCCCGAGCGCTCCGAGGTCTGGGTGGCGCTGCAGCTCAACAGGAAACTGAGGCTGGGGGCGGCGGGCAGGGCCCTGCACACCGAGCGCATCGTCAGCAGGTGAGCGGGGAGGGGGGAGGTTTTTGGGGAGGTTCTGGGATTTTTTCGGATTTTTTGGGGATTTTTTGGGATTTTTTTTTCAATTTTTTTCGATTTTTTTTTTATTTTTTTTTGAATTTTTTTGAATTTTTTTTGAATTTTTTTGAATTTTTTTTGAAAATTTTTTTGAATTTTTTTCGATTTTTTTTTTTGAATTTTTTTTGAATTTTTTTTGAATTTTTTTGAATTTTTTTGAATTTTTTTGGATTTTTTTTGAATTTTTTTTGCATTTTTTTTTGAATTTTTTTTGAATTTTTTTTAATTGTTTTTTGAATTTTTTGGGGTTTTTTTTCAGATTTTTTTTCCATTTTTTTCGGATTTTTTCTTCTTTTTTTGGGTACGTTTTCGAGTTTTTCTCGATTTTTTTTTTAGGATTTTTTTGGAATTTTTTTCAATTTTTTTGGAATTATTTTCCAATTTTTTTGGATATTTTTTCTAATTTTTTCTTTTTTGGGATATTTTTTGGAACTTTTTTGTATTTCTTTTGAATTTCTTTGAGTTTTTTTGCAGATTTTTTTCCATTTTTTTCCAAATTTTTTTTGATTTTTTTTTTTTAGTTTGAAATTTTTTCGATTTTTTTTCAAATTTTTTTTTTTTTTTTCGATTTTTTTTTTATTATTATTTTTTTGGATTTTTTTTGGATTTTTTTGTGAATTCTCTCATTTCTGGGTGGATTTCTCTGGGAATTTCACTGTTTCCGGGCAGATTTCCCTGGGAATTCTCTGATTTCTGGGCAGATTTCACCATTTCTGGGTGGATTTCTGCAGGAATTTCACCATTTTGGGATAAATTTCCGTGTGAATTCTCTGATTTTTGGGTGGATTTCACCATTTCCGAGCAGATTTTTGTTGGAATTTCACCATTTCTGGGCCGATTTCACCATTTCTGGGCAGATTTTTGTGGGAATTTCACCATTTTGGGATGGATTTCTCTGTGAATTCTCCGATTTTTGGGTGGATTTCACCATTTCTGGGCAGATTTTTGTGGGAATTTCACCATTTTGGGATGGATTTCTCTGTGAATTCTCCGATTTTTGGGTGGATTTCACCATTTCTGGGCAGATTTTTGTGGGAATTTCACCATTTTGGGATGGATTTCTCTGTGAATTCTCTGATTTTTGGGTGGATTTCACCATTTCTGGGCCAATTTTTGTTGGAATTTCACCATTTCTGGGCCGATGTCACCATTTTTGAGCGGATTTCTGCAGGAATTTCACCATTTCTGGGCGGATTTTTGCAGGAATTTCACCATTTCCGAGCGGATTTTTGTGGGAATTTCACCATTTCTGGGCCGATTTCACCATTTCTGAGCGGATTTCTGCAGGAATTTCACCGTTTCCAAGCGGATTTTTGCAGGAATTTCACCATTTCTGAGCGGATTTTTGCAGGAATTTCACCATTTCCGGGCAGATTTTTGCGGGAATTTCACCGTTTTGGGTTAAATTTCTCTGTGAATTCCCTGATTTTGGGTTTTTCTCCCCCCTGCCCCGCAGGGACGTGGCTCGGGGCCACGAGAACGTGCCCATCCCTGCGTGAACGGGGTGGACGAGGAGCCCTGTCCCCAGGACTACAAATACATCGCCGAGAACTGCGAGACCTCCACCATGAACATCGACCACAACATCACCCACCTGCAGGTACCTGGGAGGGAAATTTGGGGAAATTTGGGCTTTTTTTGGGGAAATTTGGGCTTTTTGGGGGAATTTGGGGGAAATTTGGGCATTTTGGGGGGTCCTGGGGGGTTCCTCCACCATGAACATCGACCACAACATCACCCACCTGCAGGTACCTGGGAGGGAAATTTGGGGAAATTTGGGCATTTTGGGGGAAATTTGGGGAAATCTGGGCATTTGGGGGGAAATTTGGGCTTTTTTGGGGGGAATTTGGGGGAAATTTGGGCATTTTGGGGGGTCCTGGGGGGCTCCTCCACCATGAACATCGACCACAACATCACCCACCTGCAGGTACCTGGGAGGGAAATTTGGGGAAATTTGGGGGAAATTTGGGCATTTTGGGGGAATTTGGGGGAAATTTGGGCATTTGGGGGAAATTTGGGCTTTTTTGGGGGGAATTTGGGGGAAATTTGGGTTTTTTGGGGGGTCCTGGTGGGGTCCTGGTGGGGTTTGGGGGGTTCCTCCACCATGAACATCGACCACAACATCACCCACCTGCAGGTACCTGAGAGATTTGGGAAATTTGGGGAAATTTGGGGGAAATTTGGGCATTTTGGGGGGAAATTTGGGGGAAATTTGGGAGATTTGGGGGAAATTTGGGCATTTTGGGGGAAATTTGGGGGAATTTGGGCTTTTTTGGGAGGTCCTGGGGGGCTCCTCCACCATGAACATCGACCACAACATCACCCACCTGCAGGTACCTGGGGGATTTGGGATTTTTGGGGGGAATTTGGGAAATTTGGGGGGTCCTGGGGGGGTCCTGGTGGGGCTTGGGGGGTTCCTCCACCATGAACATCGACCACAACATCACCCACCTGCAGGTACCTGAGAGATTTGGGAAATTTGGGGAAATTTGGGCATTTTGGGGGGTCCGGGGGGGTCCTGGGGGGCTCCTCCACCACGAACAGCGACCACAACATCACCCACCTGCAGGTACCTGAGAGATCTGGGGGATTTGGGGGAAATTTGGGGGAAATTCGGGCATTTGGGGGAAATTTGGGGGAAATTTGGGCATTTTGGGGGGTTCTGGGGGGTCCTGGGGGGGAAATTCAAGCATTTTGGGGGAAATTTGGGGGAAATTTGGGAGATTTGGGGGTCCTGGGGGGCTCCTCCACCATGAACATCGACCACAACATCACCCACCTGCAGGTGGGAGGGAAATTTGGGAAATTTGGGGAAAATTTGGGGGAAATTTGGGCTTTTTTGGGGAAATTGGGGCTTTTTGGGGGGTCCTGGGGGGTCCTGGGGGGCTCCTCCACCATGAACATCGACCACAACATCACCCACCTGCAGGTGAGGGGGGATTTGGGAAATTTGGGGGAAATTGGGGCATTTTGGGGAAATTTGGGGTAATTTGGGATAATTGGGGTCATATGTGGGTGATTTTGGGGTCATTTGGGACATTTTTGGGTAGTTTGAGTGGTTTTGGGGTCATTTGGGGTGGTTTTGGGGGTTGTTAGGGGTGATTTTGGGTAATTTGGGGTGGTTTTTGGGGTGATTTTGGGCAGTTTGAGGTGGTTTTTGGGGTGATTTTGGGCAGTTTAGGGTGGTTTTTGGGGTGATTTTGGCTGTTTGAGGTGGTTTTTGGGGTGATTTTGGCTGTTTGAGGTGTTTTTTGGGGTGATTTTGGGCAGTTTGGGGTGGTTTTTGGGGTGATTTTGGCTGTCTGAGGTGGTTTTTTGGGTAATTTTGGCTGTCTGAGGTGGTTTTTGGGGTGATTTTGGGCAGTTTGGGGTGGTTTTTGGGGTGATTTTGGCTGTTTGAGGTGGTTTTTGGGGTGATTTTGGGTAATTTGGGGTGGTTTTTGGGGTAATTTTGGCAGTTTGAGGTGGTTTTTGGGGTGATTTTGGGCAGTTTGGGGTGGTTTTTGGGGTGATTTTGGGCGTTTTTGGCTCCCCCAGCACTGCACCTGCCAGGACGACTGCTCCTCCTCCAACTGCCTCTGCGGGCAGCTCAGCATCCGCTGCTGGTACGACAAGGTGAGAGGGGAGATCCCCCCAAAAAACCCAAAAAATCCCAAAAATCCCCCAAAAAATCCCCAAAAATTCCCCAAAAAATCCCCCCAAAAATCCCCCTGGGGACAGGGGCAGGGACCCCAAAAACGGGCAGCTCAGCATCCGCTGCTGGTACGACAAGGTGAGAGGGGGAGACCCCCAAAACACCCCCAAAACACCCCAAAAATACCCCAAAAATACCCCAAAAAAACCCAAAAATCCCTCCCAAAAATCCCCCAAAAAACCCCAAAAATTCCCCAAAAAATCCCCCCAAAATTCCCCCTGGGGACAGGGCAGGGACCCCAAAAACGGGCAGCTCAGCATCCGCTGCTGGTACGACAAGGTGAGAGGGGGAGACCCCAAAAACACCCCCCAAAAACACCCCAAAAAACCCCAAAAAATACCCCAAAATCCGCCCAAAAAAATCCCAAAAAATCCCCCAAAAAATCCCCAAAAAAATCCCCAAAAAAACCCAAAAAATTCCCCAAAAATCCCCCCAGGTGAGAGGGGGAGACCCCCAAAAACACCCCCAAAACACCCCCAAAAAACCCCAAAAATCCCCAAAAAAAATCCCCAAAAATCTCCCAAAAAAAGGCCAAAAAATCCCCCCCAAAAAGCCCCTTCAAGGGCAGGGGCAGGGGATTTTTGGGGTGTTTTTGCAGCCATTTTGGGGCGATTTTTGGGGCTGCTTTTGAGGTGTTTTTGGGGTTTTTTTGCAGCTGTTCTGGGGTGATTTTGGGGGTATTTTTGCAGGTGTTTTGGGGCGATTTTGGGGCTATTTTTGGGGTGTTTTGGGGGTATTTTTGCAGCTATTTTGGGGTGGTTTTTGGGGTATTTTTGGGGTGATTTGGGGATGATTTTTGGGGCTGTTTTGGGGGTGATTTTGGGGTGTTTTTGGGGTGTTTTTGCAGCTATTTTGGGGTGATTTTTGGGGCTGTTTTTGGGGTGTTTTGGGGCGGTTTTGCAGCTATTTTGGGGCAATTTTTGGGGTTATTTTTGGGGTGTTTTGGGGCGATTTTTGGGGCTGTTTTGGGGGTGATTTTGCACCTGCTTTGGGGCAATTTTTGGGGTGATTTGGGGATGATTTTTGGGGCTGTTTTTGGGGTGTTTTGGGGCGATTTTGGGTTTTTTTTGCAGCTGTTTTGGGGTGATTTTGGGGTTATTTTTGGGGTGTTTTTGCAGCTATTTTGGGGCGATTTTTGGGGCTGTTTTTGGGGTGTTTTGGGGCGGTTTCGCAGCTATTTTGGGGTGATTTTTGGGGTTATTTTTGGGGTGTTTTGGGGCGATTTTTGGGGCTGTTTTTGGGGTGTTTTGGGGCGGTTTTGCAGCTATTTTGGGGTGATTTTTGGGGTTATTTTTGGGGCGGTTTTGCAGCTGTTTTGGGGTGATTTTTGGGGTTATTTTTGGGGTGTTTTGGGGCGATTTTTGGGGCTGTTTTTGGGGTGTTTTGGGGCGGTTTTGCAGCTATTTTGGGGTGATTTTTGGGGTTATTTTTGGGGCGGTTTTGCAGCTGTTTTGGGGTGATTTTTGGGGCTGTTTTTGGGGTGTTTTGGGGCGATTTTGGGGCCGTTCCAGTGTCCCTTTTCCCCCCTCCCAGGACGGGCGGCTGCTGCAGGAGTTCAATAAAATCGAGCCGCCGCTGATCTTCGAGTGCAACCAGGCCTGCACCTGCTGGAGGAGCTGCAAGAACCGCGTGGTGCAGAGCGGCATCAAGTGAGCGCCAAAAAACCCAAAATCCCAAAATTCCCGGCCCAAAAAAACCCAAAATCTCCAAAATTCCCAGCCCAAAAATCCCCAAAAACCCAAAAATCCCAAAATTCCCAGCCTAAAAAAACCCAAAATCCTGAAATTCCCAACCCCAAAAACCCCCAAAATCTCCAAAATCCACAAAATCCCGAAAATCTGCACCTCAGGGAACCGCCTGGTGCAGAGCGGCATCAAGTGAGCGCCCAAAAAAACCCAAAATCCCGAAATTCCCGGCCCAAAAAAACCCAAAATCCCGAAATTCCCAACCCCAAAAACCCCCAAAATCTCCAAAATCCACAAAATCCCGAAAATCTGCACCTCAGGGAACCGCCTGGTGCAGAGCGGCATCAAGTGAGCGCCCGAAAAAACCCAAAATCCCGAAATTCCCGGCCCAAAAAAACCCAAAATCCCGAAATTCCCAACCCCAAAAACCCCCAAAATCTCCAAAATCCACAAAATCCCGAAAATCTGCACCCAAAGAACCGCCTGGTGCAGAGCGGCATCAAGTGAGCGCCCCAAAAAACCCAAAATCCCGAAATTCCCAACCCCAAAAACCCCCAAAATCTCCAAAATCCACAAAATCCCGAAAATCTGCACCCCAAAGAACCGCCTGGTGCAGAGCGGCATCAAGTGAGCGCCAAAAAAACCCCAAATCCCAAAATTCCCGGCCCAAAAAAACCCAAAATCCTGAAATTCCCCGGCCCAAAAAAACCCAAAATCCCGAAATCTCCAAAATCCCAAAATTCCCAGCCCAAAAATCCCTAAAATCCCAAAATTCCCAAAATCTGCACCCCAGGGAACCGCCTGGTGCAGAGCGGCATCAAGTGAGAGCCAAAAAACCCCAAAATCCCGAAATTCCCACCCCAAAAATCCCAAAAATCCCAAAAATCCCCAAATTCCCGAAATTCCCAGCCCCAAAAACCCTAAAATTCCCAGCCCAAAAAAACCAAAAACCCAAAATCCCAAAATTCCCAGCCCCAAAATCCACAAATCCCAAAAATCCCCAAAATCCCAAAATCTTTTTCCCTGTTTTCCCCCATTTTCTCCCCAGATTCCCCCATTTCCCCCCCCCCAAATTCCCATTTCTCTCCCAATTTTCCCCCTAAAATTCCCATTTTTCCACATTTTCCCCCCATTTTTCTCCCAAAATTCCCATTTCCCCCCCATTTTCTCCCCCAAAATTCCCATTTTTCCCCCATTTTCCCCCAAAACCTTCCTCTTTCCCCCCATTTTGTCCTCCCCAAATTCTCATTTTCCCCCCGAAATTCCCATTTTTCCCCATTTCCCCCATTTTTCTCCCAAAATTCCCATTTTTCTCCCAAAAATTTCCATCTTTCTCCCTCAAAATTCCCATTTTTCCCCATTTTCCCCCATTTTTCTCCCAAAATTCCCATTTCCCCCCCATTTTCTCCCCAAAATTCCCATTTTTCCCCATTTTCCCCCCGTTCCCCCCCCCCAAACCCCCGTTTTTTGGGATTTTTGCCCAAATCCCGCTCTTTTCTCCCCGTCCCAGGGTCCGGCTGCAGCTCTACCGCACGGCCAAGATGGGCTGGGGGGTCCGGGCGCTGCAGGCGATCCCCCCCGGCACCTTCATCTGCGAGTGAGGGACCCCCCAGAACGGGCAGAAACACCCAAAAAATGGGGAAAAACAACCCAAAAACGGGAAAAGCAGCCCAAAAAACGGGGAGAAACACCCAAAAACGGGGAAAACCAGCCCAAAAATGGGATGGGAACCCCAAAAACAGGGAAAAACACCCAAAAATGGGGATGGGGACTCTGAAAATGGGATGGGAACCCCAAAAATGGGGAAAAACACCCCCAAAATGGGGAGGGGGATCCCGAAAATGGGGAAAAACAGTCCGAAAATGGGGATGGGGACCCCAAAAATGGGGAGAAACACCCAAAAATGGGGAAAACAGCCCAAAAACGGGGAAAAACAGCCCAAAAATGGGAAAAACACCCCAAAAATGGGGGAAAACAGCTCAAAAATGGGGATGGGGACCCTAAAAATGGGGAGAAACAGCCCAAAAATGGGGGAAAACAGCCCAAAAATGGGGAAAACAGCCCAAAAATGGGGAGAAACCCTGAAAATGGGATGGGAACCCCAAAAACCGGGAAAAGCACCCAAAAATGGGGGTTATTTTGGGGTTTTTGGGTGTCCCAGTTGGGATTTTAGGGGTCTCAGGGGTTTTTTAGGGGATTTGGGGTTTTTTTTGGGGCTGTTTTGGGTTTTTCTGGGGCTGTTTTGGGTTTTTTTTGGGGCTGTTTTGGGTTTTTCTGGGGCTGTTTTGGGTTTTTTTTTGGGGCTGTTTTGGGGCTATTTTGGGTTTTTTTTGGGGGCTGTTTTGGGGTTTTTGGGGTGCCCCGGGTGGGATTTTAGGGTATTTTGGGGTTTTTTGGGGCTATTTTGGGTTTTTTTGGGGGGCTATTTTGGGGTGCCCCGGGTGGGATTTTAGGGTATTTTGGGTTTTTTTGGGGCTATTTTGGGTTTTTTTGGGGGGCTATTTTGGGTTTTTTGGGGCTATTTGGGTTTTTTTTGGGGGGTTTTGGGTATTTTGGGGCTGTTTTGCGTTTTTTGGGGTTATTTGGGGTTTTTTGGGGTTATTTTGGGTTTTTTTGGGGTGTTTTGGGGCTATTTTGGGTTTTTTGGGGGGGTTTTGGGTTTTTTGGGGCTATTTCGGGTTTTTTTTGGGGCTATTTTGGGTTTTTTGGGGTGTTTTGGGGCTATTTCGGGTTTTTTGGGTTATTTTGGGGTTATTTTGGGGCTATTTTGGGTTTTTTTGGGGCTATTTTGGGGTTATTTTGGGTTATTTTGGAGTTTTTTGGGGCTATTTCGGGTTGGTTTGGGGTTATTGGGGATTTTTGGGGGGTTTGGGGTTTTTTTGGGGTTATTTTGGGGGTTTTTTGGGGTTATTTTGGGGTTTTGGGGGTTTTTTTGGGGCTATTTTGGGTTTTTTGGGGCTATTTCAGGTTTTTTTGGGGCTATTTTGGGTTTTTTTGGGGTTATTTTGGGTTTTTTCGGGGCCCTGACCCCGCGGTGCCCCCAGGTACGTGGGGGAGCTGATCTCGGACGCCGAGGCCGACGTCAGGGAGGACGACTCCTACCTGTTCGACCTGGACAACAAGGTCGGGGGGGTCTGGGGGGTCCTGGGGGGCACCTGGGGGGCACCTGGGGGGGGTCCCCGGGGGGTTTCGGGGGGGTCAAGGTGAGGGGACCCCAAAAATCTGACCCCAAAAATTTGGGACAACAGGTCTACCCCACTCACCTGATGTGGGACTCGAGTGCCACATTGGGGGGGGGTCTCAGGAGTTTGGGGGGGTCCCAAGGATTTTGGGGATCCCAGGGATTTGTGGGGTCCCAGGGGGTCTCCAGGGATTTTGGGGGGATCCCTAAAGCTGCTCAGGCCCCCCAGGTGTGCAGGGGAGAGACCCCAAATCTTTAGGATCGACCCCAAAATTTGGGACAACAGGTCTACCCCGTTCACCCGATGGGACTCGAGTCCCAATTTGGGGGAGGGTCCCAGGGATTTTGGGGGGTCCTAGAGATTTTGGGGGGTCCCAGAGATTTTAGGGGGTCCCAGAGATTTGGGGGGGGGGTCCCAGGAGCTCTCCAGGTGTTTCGGGGGGATCCCTAAAGCTCCTCAGGACCCCCAGGTGTGCAGGGGAGAGACCCCAAACCCCAAAATCCGAGTCCCCAGCTCCACCCCGCCCCGCCCTGGGGTGAGGAAGAAAAGGGGGCGGGACCAACCCCGCTCCTGGCCCCGCCCCCTATCGCGACAGGACGGCGAGGTGTACTGCATCGACGCCCGTTACTACGGCAACGTCAGCCGCTTCATCAACCACCTGTGCGACCCCAACATCATCCCCGTGCGGGTGTTCATGCTACACCAGGACCTGCGCTTCCCGCGCATCGCCTTCTTCAGCAGCCGCCACATCCGCCCCGGCGAGGAGCTGGGGTCCGTGTTTCGGGGGGATTTGTGGGGTTTCTGTGGGGTTTTTATAGGGTTTATAGGGTTTTTGGGGTTTTTATGGGGTTTGTGGGGTGTTTGTGGGGTGTTTGTGGGGTGGGTGCTACACCAGGACCTGCGCTTCCCGCGCATCGCCTTCTTCAGCAGCCGCCACATCCGCCCCGGCGAGGAGCTGGGGTCGGTGTTTGTGGGGGATTTGTGGGGTTTTTATAGGGTTTTTGGGGTGTTTATGGGGTTTCTGGGGTGTTTGTGGGGTGTTTGGGGTGTTTGTGGGGTGTTTATGGGGTGTTTGTGGGGTTTAGGGGGTGTTTGGGGTGTTTGTGGGGCGGGGGCTGCACCAGGACCTGCCTTCTTCAGCAGCCGCCACATCCGCCCCGGCGAGGAGCTGGGGTCCGTGTTTGTAGGGTGTTTATAGGGGATTTGTGGGGTTTGTGGGGTGTTTATGGGGTTTTAGGAAGGTTTAGGGGGTGTTTGGGGTGTTTGTGGGGTGTTTGTGGGGCGGGGGCTGCACCAGGACCTGCCTTCTTCAGCAGCCGCCACATCCGCCCCGGCGAGGAGCTGGGGTCCGTGTTTGTGGGGGATTTGTGGGGTTTTTGTGGGGTTTATGGGGTGTTAGAGAGGATTTGTGGGGTTTTAGGGAGGTTTAGGGGGGATTTGGGTGTTTGTGGGGTGTTTGTGGGGTGTTTATGGGGTTTTAGGGGGTTTTTATGGGGTTTGTGGGGTGTTTGTGGGGCGGGTGCTGCACCAGGGCCTGCCTTCTTCAGCAGCCGCCACATCCGCCCCGGCGAGGAGCTGGGGTCGGCGTTTGTAGGGGATTTGTGGGGTTTTTGTAGGGTTTATAGGGTTTGTGGGGTGTTTATGGGGTTTGGAGATTGTTGGTGGGGTGTTTGTGGGGGTTCAAGGAGTTTCAGGGAGGTCCTGGGGACGATTTAGGGACATTTGGGGACATTTGAAGACAATTTTGGGGGCATTTAGGGACAATTTAGGGAGATTTAGGGACATTTTGGGTCAATTCAGGGACATTCAGGGACAATTTAGGGAAATTTAGGGACATTTTGGGGATATTTAGGGACAATTTGGGACAATTCAGGGACATTTAGGGACAATTTAGAGACATTTTAGGGACAATTCAGAGACATTTAGGGACAATTTAGGCAGATTTAGGGACAATTTGGGACATTTTGAGACAATTTAGAGACATTTTAGGGGCATTTAGGGACAATTTGGGTCAATTCAGGGACATTAAGGGACAATTTGGAGGCATTCAAGGACAATTTAAGGACATTTGGGAACATTTAAGGACATTTTGGGCTCAATTCAGGGACATTCAGGGACCATTTGGGACAATTCAGGGACATTTATGGGAAATTTAGGGACATTTTGGGGACATTTAGGGACAATTTGGGACAATTCAGGGACATTTAGGGACAATTTAGGCAGATTTAGGGACAATTTGGGACATTTTGAGACAATTTAGAGACATTTTAGGGGCATTTAGGGACAATTTGGGACAATTTAGGACATTTTAGGGACAGTTTGGGGGCAGCCCCCCACCCCAAACCCCGCTGGGGGGGTCCCCGACCCCAGCTCTGGGTGGGGGTGGGGCTGTGGGGGCTGGGATTTGGGGTGACCCCTCCCCCACCCGCAGGTTCGACTACGGGGACCGATTTTGGGACATCAAGAGCAAATACTTCCCGTGCCAGTGCGGCTCCGAGAAGTGCAAACACTCGGCCGAGGCGGGCGGGGGCGCGGGGACCCCCCCGAGCTGCTGCCCCCGCTGCTGGCGCTGCCCCCGCCCTGAGGGACCCCAAATCAGCACGAAAAACCCCGAAATCGATGCGAAAAAAAACCAAAATCAGCGCGAAAAAACCCAAAATCCGTGCGAGAAACCCCAAAATCCACACGAAAAAACCCAAAATCTGTGCGAAAAAACCCAAAATCAGGGCCAAAAAACCCGAAATCCACGCGAAAAAACCCAAAATCCGTGCGAGAAACCCCAAAATTGGCACAAAAACCCCCAAAATCCACACGAAAAAACCCAAAATCTGTGCGAAAAAACCCAAAATCAGGGCCGAAAAACCCGAAATCCGCGCAAAAAAACCCCAAATCCGCGCGAAAAACCCCGAAATCGATGCGAAGAAACTCAAAATCGGGGCCAAAAAACCCTGAAATTGACACAAAAAACCCCCAAAATCGGCGTAAAGAAACCCAAAATCGACACGAAAAAAGCGCAAAATAAATGCGAAAAACCCCAAAATCGGCTCAAAAACCCCTGAAATCCATGCGAAAAAACACAAAGTTGGTGCAAAAATACCCCCAAATCCATGCAAAAACCCCCAAAATCCGGGCCAAAAACCCCAAAATCGACACGAAAAAACCCAAAATTGGTGCGAAAAAACCCAAAATTGGTGCGAAAAACCCCGAAATCGGGGCCAAAAAACCCCAAAATCCGTGCAAAGAAACCCAAAATTCGCACGAAGAAACCCAAAATCCACGCAAAAAAAACCAAAATCCATGTGAGAAAACCCGAAATTGAAGCGAAAAACCCCGAAATCAACGCAAAAAACCCCAAAATCCATTAGAAAAAACCCAAAATCCACGCGAAGAAATCCCAAAATTGGGGCCAAAAAAACCCCAAAATCCGTGTGAAAAACCTTGAAATCGATGCGAAAAAACCCAAAATTGGCACAAAAACCCCAAAATCCATTAGAAAAAAACCAAAATCGACGCAAAAAAACTTGAAATGGGCACAAAAAACCCCAAAATAGACGTGAAACAAAACCCCAGAATTGATGCAAAAAACCCCAAAATCAGAGCAAAAACCCCCAAAATCAACACGAAAAGCCCCAAAATTGGCACAAAAAACCCCAAGATCGACACAAAAAGCCCCAAAATTTACACGAAGAAACCTAAAATCGATGCAAAAAAGCCCAAAATCCACCCCAAAACCCCCAAAATCGACGCGAAAAAAACCCAAAATCACTGCAAAAACGGGCCACGAAACTGCCCCAAAACCCCCAAAATTGGCCCCAAAAGGTGGCTCTGGAAGTGCCTCAAAAAGCCCCAAAATCGCCCCAAAAAACCCCAAAAAACTGCTCCGGAGCTGCCCCAAAAAATGCCAAAACTGCCCCAAAAAGTGGGCCCAGAACTGCCCCAAAAATACCAAAATTGGCCCAAAAAATGGTCCCAGAATTGCCCCAAAAAACCCCAAAATTGCCCCAAAAAACCCCGCCCCGAGTTCGCCCCCAATTTCACCCCAAACTGCCCCAAATTCCACCTCAAATTCGCCCCAAAACGGCCAAAATTCACCCAAAAATGGCCAAAATTCACCCAAAATGGGCAAAATTCACCCAAAATGGGCAAAATTCTCCAAAAAATGGTCAAAATTGTTCCAAAACGGCCCAAAATTCCCCCAAAACGGACGAAACTCGCCCAAAATGGATGAAATTGTTCCAAAAAAGGTCAAAGTTCCCCAAAAATGGTCAAAAATTCCCCCCAAAATGTCCAAAGCCCCCCGGTTCTGCCCAAACTGCCCCAATTTTGCCCCAAATTTCCCCTTTTCTGCCCCAATTCCCTCCTCTTGCCCCGCCCCTTTTAGCCCGCCCCCGTTTGATTGACGTTGGAGCCGAACCAATAAAGAGCCTGGAACGGAAAAGGGCGTGGCCTCGTGGAATGGGCGTGGCTTTGTCGGGAGTGGGCGGGGCTATGGGGGTGGGGGGGAGGGCGATTTTTTGACCCCGCCCCAAAAATCCCCAAAATCCCCTCAGGACCCCCTAAAAATCCCAAAAATTCCCTCGGGACCCCCCAAAAAATTCCAAAAATTCCCTCAGGACCCCCAAAAAAATCCCAAAAATCCTCTCGGGACCCCCCAAATGCCCCAAATTCCCTCGGGACCCCCCAAAAATTCCCTCGGGACACCCAAAAAATCCCAAAAATCCTCTCCGGACCCCCAAAAAAATCCCAAAAATTCCCTCGGGACCCCCCAAAAAAATCCCAAAAATCCTCTCGGGACCCCCCCAAAATCCCCCAAATTCCCTCGGGACCCCCCCAAAAAAAGCCCCAGACCCATTTTCAGGGGGGGGAAGTGCTTTATTGGCCGTGGCCCCGCCCCCCAGAACGCCCCGCCCCCTTCAGCCCGCGGGGGGGGTGGGGGGAGGGGCTCGGGGGGGTCTCCCCAAATCCCTGAGCCTGTGGGGGATGGGCGGGGGGGGAGGGGCGTGTCCCCCCCCTTTCCCCCCCCACAGCGGGGACCCCCCCTGAGCCCCCCAAAAGTGACCCCGCCCCCCTGGGGAACCCCAAAAGTGATCCCGCCCCCTCCTGGGACCCCCAAAAGTGACCCCGCCCCCCCGGGACCCCCCAAAAGTGACCCCGCCCCCCTGGGGATCCCAAAAGTGACCCCGCCCCCCTGAGCCCCCCAAAAGTGACCCCGCCCCCTTGGGACTCCCAAAAAACTGACCCCGCCCCCTCCCAGATCCCCAAATTGACCCCTCCGGGACCCCCAGAGACCCCCAATCCCCTATGGAACCTATAGATCCCCCATAGATCCCCATAGATCCCCTATAGATCCCCTATGGATCCTCTATGGACCCCTATGGATCTTCTATAGATCCCCTATAGATCCCCCACAGATCCCTTATGGATCCCCTATACGTTCCCTATGGATCCCATACAAACC
>JAJNNQ010000496.1:0-37692 GCA_027886175.1 Phylloscopus collybita
ACACTCCACCTGCAGGTTCTCCAGCTGCCGGCAGCGCTTCACCACCGACTTCACCTCCGACTTGATCTTGCTGATGTAGAGCCGCGCCACGGCGAACTCCTCCTCGATGGCCCCGCTGACCTCCACCGGCTGGGCGGGGCACAGGGAGGGCAGGTGTGGGCATGGCACGGTGCAGGTGTGTGCCACACAGGTACAGCACAGGTGTGTGCCACGCAGGTACAGAGTGACATGGGCACAGTGTGGGCATGGCACAGCACAGGTGTGTGCCACACAGGTACAGAGTGGGTACAGCATGGCACAGGTGTGTGCCGCACAGGTACAGTGTGGACATGGCACAGCACAGGTGTGTGCCACACACAGGTACAGAGTGACATGGGCACAGTGTGGGCATGGCACAGCACAGGTGTGTGCCACACAGGTACAGAGTGGGTACAGCATGGCACAGGTGTGTACCACACAGGTACAGTGTGGGCATGGCACAGCACAGGTGTGTGCCACACACAGGTACAGAGTGACATGGGCACAGTGTGGGCATGGCACAGCACAGGTGTGTGCCACACACAGGTACAGAGTGGGTACAGCATGGCACAGGTGTGTACCACACAGGTACAGAGTGGGCATGGCACAGCACAGGTGTGTGCCACACAGGTACAGAGTGGGTACAGCACAGCACAGGTGTGTACCACACACAGGTACAGAGTGGGTACAGCATGGCACAGGTGTGTACCACACAGGTACAGTGTGGGCATGGCACAGCACAGGTGTGTGCCACACAGGTACAGAGTGGGTACAGCACAGCACAGGTGTGTACCACACACAGGTACAGAGTGGGTACAGCACAGCACAGGTGTGTACCACACACAGGTACAGAGTGGGTACAGCATGGCACAGGTGTGTGCCGCACAGGTACAGTGTGGACATGGCACAGCACAGGTGTGTGCCACACACAGGTACAGAGTGACATGGGCACAGTGTGGGCATGGCACAGCACAGGTGTGTGCCACACACAGGTACAGAGTGACATGGGCACAGTGTGGGCATGGCACAGCACAGGTGTGTGCCACACACAGGTACAGAGTGGGTACAGCATGGCACAGGTGTGTACCACACAGGTACAGTGTGGGCATGGCACAGCACAGGTGTGTGCCACACAGGTACAGAGTGGGTACAGCACAGCACAGGTGTGTACCACACACAGGTACAGAGTGGGTACAGCATGGCACAGGTGTGTACCACACAGGTACAGTGTGGGCATGGCACAGCACAGGTGTGTGCCACACACAGGTACAGAGTAGGCACGGCACGGCACAGGTGTGTACCACACACAGGTACAGCACAGCACAGGTGTGTGCCACACACGGGTGTGGCACATGGGGGTGACCACACGGGGGGGGTGGCCTGGCATGGGCACTGCAGTGGGGGGGGGGGGGGGGGGGGGGGCATTATCTGGGCGTGGCACGGCCACTTGACGCACCTGGGCGTGGCGTGGGCAGGGCGTGGCACGGGGTGGATGTGCCACTCATGGGGGGCACGGGATGGACACGGGATGGGCACGGGATGAGCACGGGATGGACACGGGATGGGCACGGGATGGGCACGGGATGGACACGGGATGGGCACGGGATGGACACAGGATGGGCACGGGATGGACACAGGATGGACACAGGATGGGCACGGGATGGGCACGGGATGGGCACGGGATGGGCACAGGATGAGCACGGGATGGACACGAAGGGAACACGGCCGGGTGTGGCACGGCACAGCCCAGCCGCGTGGCAGGGACCCCCGCAGGTGGGGGGGCACGGCAGGGGCACAGACCCCCCCGTGCCCGTGCCCCTCACCAGTTTGATGTCGCCGCTGCCCACCAGGGCGCTGAGCTCGCTCAGGTCCCGCAGGAGCCCGTTGAGCACCTCGGCGGCGCGGCGCCGCTGCTGCCCGCCCAGCTCCCGCGCCCGCGACAGCTCCGACTCCAGCGACAGCGTGGTGGCCTGGGGACGGCGCCGGGGCGGGGCTGGCACCGGGGACAGCTCCCCCCGGGGGCTCCCGGCCCGCCAGGGGACGGTGGCACCGGGAACAGCCCCCAGACCCGGGTACAGCAGCAGCTGTCCCCCATTGAGTACCCGCTGGGTTCCCCATGGATTCCCCATTGATTACCTCATTGATTTCCCCATCAGTTACCCCATTGATTACCCCATTGATTACCTCATTGGGTCCCCCATTGATTACCCATTGGGATCCCCATTGATTTCCCCATTGATTTCCCCATCAGTTACCCCACTGATTACCCCATTGATTACCCCATTGGGTTCCCCATTGATTACCCATTGGGTTTCCCATTGATTTCCCCATTGATTACTCATTGGGTTTCCCATTGATTACCCCTTTGATTTCCCCATCAGTTACCCATTGATTACCCATTGATTTCCCCATTGATTACCCATTGGGTTTCCCATTGATTACCCCATTGATTTCCCCATCAGTTACCCCATTGATTACCCCATTGATTACCTCACTGGGTCCCCCATTGATTCCCCATTGGGTTCCCCATTGATTACTCCATTGATTACCCAGTGTGTCTCCCATTGATTCCCCATTGATTACCCCATTGATTACCCCATTGATTCCCCATTGATTCCCCATTGGGTTCCCCATTGATTACTCCATTGATTACCCAGTTTGTCTCCCATTAATTACCCCATTGATTCCCCATTGATTCCCCATTGATTCCCCCCTGCTTCCCCCCCGTGCCCCCAGCCCGTCCCCCCTGCTCCCCCCAGCCCCGCCGGGGCCGTGCCGGCGGCTCCCCCACCTCGGTCCGTGCCAGCTCGTCGGCGAGCCGGCGGTTGTGGCGCCCGGTGTCCTCGGCCTCCTGGGCCTTGCGGTCGTAGCTGCGCGCCAGCTCCTCCAGCGCCGCCAGCACCTCGGTGACCTCGGCCCGCGCCGCGCCGTGCTCGGCACGCAGCGCCGCCAGCTCCCGGCGCGCCGCCTCGCCCCCGCCCCGCGCCGCCGCCAGCACCTGCCGGGGACACCGCGGTCACCGCCGGCACCCGGGGGGCCTGGGGTCACGGCCGGGCACCCGGGGGGGGGGCTTGGGGTCATCCCAGGGGGTCCTAGG
Organism: Phylloscopus collybita; assembly: GCA_027886175.1. Lineage (NCBI taxonomy): Eukaryota > Metazoa > Chordata > Aves > Passeriformes > Phylloscopidae > Phylloscopus > Phylloscopus collybita. The sequence goes on from JAJNNQ010000496.1 coordinate 3,116, forward strand.
GTCACAGGTGGGCACCCAGGGGGGGTCTAGGGTCATGGGGGCATCCCAGGAATTGCAGTAGGGGTCTCAGGGGTCGTGGGGGCATCCCAGGGATCAGAGTGAGGGTCCCAGGGGTCGTGGTGGGCATCCCACAGGAGCCCCAGAGCTCGAGGGGTTGGCTCAGGTTGAGGGCTCCTGGGTGGTCCCAGGGACCAGTCCCAAAGTGGTTCTGGCAGGGTCAGCCAGGGGTCACAACTGGGGGTCCCAGAAGGGTCCTGGAGGGTCCCCAAGGAGACCTGGGGGGGTCCCAGTGAGGTCACATTGGGGTCCCGGGGGTCAGATTGTGGAGGGTCCCAGGCGAAGGGGCCCAGAGGCTCTGGGCTGGGGTCCCAGAGGGTCCCAGGGGGTCCCGGGGTGCTGGGTGGAGCCCGGGGGGGTCAGTCGGTCCCAGGGTGGGGGCCTCACCTCCTCCTGGTCCAGCATCTGCTGCTTGAGCTTCTCCATGATCTGGCTCTGCTGGTTGATCTCGTCATCCTGGGGGGCACGGGGGGTCCACAGGGGTCACCCAGGGGTCACCGAGGGGTCACCGAGGGGTCACCCAGGGGTCACCCAGGGGTCACCCCAGGGGCTGCGGGGTGGGGGTCCAGGGGGGAGCTGGGAGCTGCCAGGGGGGTGCTGAGGGTCCTGGGGGGCTGCTGGGCAGACTTGGGTGGGGGGTGTCCCCCCAAGTGTCCTGGGGAGCTCAGGGGTCCCTGGCAGGTCTGCAGGGGTCTGGGGGACCCCCAGGCACCCAGGGGTGCCCACCTTGTCATCCAGCTGCTTGTAGAGCTTGCGGATCTCCTCCTCGTACTTGTGCCGCTCCTCGTCCGAGATGTGGATGACGATGGAGGAGCTGTTGTCGTTCAGGGGGGGCTCCTCGGGGACCCCCCCCGGGCCCTCCCCGGGCCCCTCGCCCGGCCCCATCTCCGCCTCGGCCTCGTTCAGCTGCTCCGTCTCGGGCACGGCCTCCCCTGGGGGGGCGGGGGGGGACACGGCCTCAGTGACCCCATCAGGGCTGGGGGGGGTCCCCGGATCTCGGGATGCCCCCCAGACGTGGGGGTCCCCTCGCTGCTCAGCCTGCCCCGGGTGCCTTGGGGTCTCCACCGGGGGTTTTTGGGGGGCGATGGGGTCCCCTCCCCACAGTCGGGGTCCCCCCCCAGATCTCCCTCCCGGTACCGGGGCGCTGCTCCTGGCTGCTCCCAGGGGACACCCCCTGCCCCAATGTCCCCCCCCGGGGCTGCGGGGGGCACCGGGGGGGTGTGGGGGTCCCCCCGCCGCTCTGGGGGTCCCCCCGGGGCTCTGGGGGTCCCCTCACCGCTCCGCCAGCGGCTCAGCTCCGCCTCCAGCCGCGCCAGCGTCTCCCGCAGGGCTTTGTTCTTCTCCTTCTCCTTCTCGAACTTCTTCTTCCACTGCTCGGCCGTCAGCTCCAGGTTCACCGAGGCCGTGTTCTTGATCGTCTTGGCCCTGGGGGGGGACGGGGGACACCCCAAAACTGGGACCCCCAAAACTGGGACCCCCCGAAACCGGGACCTCCAAAACTGGGACACCTCAAAACTGGGACCCCCCAAAACTGGGGACCCCCAAAACCGGGACCCCCAAAACTGGGACACCTCAAAACTGGGACCCCCCCAAACTGGGACACCCAAAACTGGGAATCCCTAAAACTGGGGACCCCCAAAACTGGGACCCCCAAATCTGGGACACTCCAAAACAGGGGACCCCCAAAACTGGGGTGCCCGGGGGTGCCGCGGGTGCTCTCGGAGCGGGGCAGGGGGCGGTGACTGCCGGGGGGCACTGGGGGCAGGTATGGGGGGGTGGGGATGCGCAGGTACCCCCCCAGCCCCCAGCCCCCATCCCCGCCCGGACAGGCGCGCGGGGGGCTCGGGGGGGCTCGGGGGGGGGGGCTCGGGGGGGGCTGCGGGAGCCCCGCGCCCCCACCTCTGGCCGAACATGAGCGTGGATTTGGTCTCGGCGTCGTTGTAGCTGGAGGGGGAGCAGCAGATGAACATGGTGGTGCGGCAGTTCCCGCCCAGCGAGTCCTGCAGGATCCGCGTCATCTTGCTGTCGCGATAGGGCACGTAGGCCTTCTGCGGGGGGGGAGGGGAGGGGAGGGGGCGGCGTCAGCGGGGAGACCCCCGCAGGACCCCACCCCGGGAGTGCGACATTTGGGGACACGGAGGGGCTCGGGGGGGGGGGGGGTCCCCCACGCAGGGCCGCGGAGGGGGCGTGGGCGGGGGGCTCAGTAGGGTGGGGGACATGGGGGGGGTGCACCCCCCCCACCCCAGGACCCCCGAGGGGGCGCAGAGGAGGAGAGGGGGCTCAGCAGGAGGGTCCCTGCCCCCGGAGCCTGCGGGGGACACGGGGCGGGGGGGGCTGGAAGGGGCCGACCCCCGGATTGGGGGACCGCCGGGGGTCTCGGGGGTCTCCGGGGCTCTCGGGGGTCTCGGGGGTCTCCGGGGGTCTCCGGGGGTCTCGGGGGTCTCACCGTGCCCTCGGCCAGCGCCGAGATGACGTTGCCCAGCGCCGACAGCGATTTGTTGATGTTTTTGGCCTCGTCCAGGACGGCGCCCTCAGCCCCCGTCTTGCTCACCTGGGGAGGGGGCGGCGGCTCAGGGACCACCCCCCCACCCACCCCCGGCATCAGCCAGGAGCCCCCCGCTCCGGGCGCCCCCCACCCCCAGATCTCCAGCCCAGCCTGAGGATGCTGAGCCCTGATGGCCCCAAACCCCAAAAACCCCATTGACCCCCCCCAAAGTGTCCCCCAAATGTCCCCCCCAAAACCCCACAAACTGCCCCAGGCCCCCTTCCTCCAAATGCCCCCCAAACCCCGCGGGCTCCCCCCAAAACCCCTCCTCACCCTCCCCAGCGCCCCCCAAAACCTCCTGAGCGCCCCCCCCCTCCAGGGGGGACCCCCCCCTCCATCCCCAGTGCCCTCCCAGTGCCCATCTCCCCTCCCCCACAGCTCCCAGATCCCCCCCACCCTTGGGCCCCCCCCACCTTTGGGGTCCCCCCCCACCCTTGGGCCCTCCCCCCCACCTTTGGGGTCCCCCCCCACCTTTGGGGTCCCCCCCCCACCTTTGGGGTCCCCCCCCACCCTTGGGCTCCCCCCCCACCTTTGGGGTCCCCCCCCACCCTTGGGCCCCCTCCCACCTTTGGGTCCCCCCCACCTTTGGGTTCCCCCCCCCACCCTTGGGCCCCCCCCACCCTTGGGGTCCCCCTCCCACCTTTGGGTCCCCCCCCACCTTTGGGGTCCCCCCCCACCCTTGGGCTCCCCCCCCACCCTTGGGCCCCCCCCACCTTCTCGCTGCCCGCCAGGTCCACCAGGTAGAGTTTCCCGCTGAGCTTCTGCTCGGTCTCCACGTTCTCCTGCTTGATGTGGATCAGGAAGATGCTGTGGCTGCGGGAGCTGTGCTCGTTCATGTCTGCGGGGACAACACCGGGCACGCCTTGGGGGGCACCCCGGGGCCGGCCCGGCCCCCCCCAAACCCCTCCGGGAGCCCCCAGAGTGCTCCAGGACCCCCCTGATTCCCTGGGAGTCACCCCAACAGCGCCCCGCCGACCCCTGCAGAGCCTTGGGGACCCCCGGGAAGCCTTGGGGGACCCTTGGGAAGCCTTGGGGACCCCCGGGAAGCCTTGGGGGACCCTTGGGAAGCCTTGGGGACCCCCGTAACTGCTGCACGGCGCCCCACGGCACCCCGGAAGGCTCGGGCACCCCAGGGACCCCCAGCGACCCAACCCCCCATCTCCCCCCATCTCCCCCCGTGTCCCCCGTGTCCCCCGTGTCCCCCACGCCCCCCCGTGTCCCTCCCGTGTCCCTCCCGTGTCCCCAATGCCCCCCACGCCCCCCCGTGTCCCCCGTGTCCCCCGTGCCCCCCGTGTCCCCCGTGCCCCCCCCGTGTCCCCCCAATTCCCCCCATCTCCCCCCGTGCCCCCCCGTGTCCCTCACTGGTGACAGCCACGTGCCGGTTGGATTTCCCCTCGTCGATCACATCCAGGATCTCCTCGGGGCTGGACACGAAGCGCTCGGTGCAGCCCTGGGGGGGGAGCGGTCACGGGGGGGTCAGGGGGCGCCCCAGCCCATCCCCCACCCCCAGGACCCCCCCGCCTCCGGGACCCACCCCCCCCTCACCTTGACGTAGGGGACCCGGTTCTTGTCCTCGTGCACGGACAGGTTGGTCTTGGTCACTGCGGGGGGACAGCAGGGGGGTGGGGGGGTGGCCTCCCAGTGCCCCCCCAGTGCCTCCCAGTGCCCCCCAGTGCCACCCCAGTGCCCCCCCAGTACCTCCCAGTGCCCCCCAGTGCCTCCCAGTGCCCCCCAGTGCCCCCCCAGTACCTCCCAGTGCCCCCCAGTGCCTCCCAGTGCCCCCCCAGTGCCTCCCAGTGCCTCCCAGTGCCCCCCCAGTGCCCCCCAGTGCCCTCCAGTGCCCCCCAGTGCCCCCCAGTGCCCCCCTCCCAGTCCCCCCCAGTCTCTCCCCACTCACTGTCCAGCAGGTCCCGGATCTTGTCCAGGTAAATTTCGAAGTAGGACACCTGGGGGGGGTGGGGGGATTTGGGTGTCAGCCCGGGGGGGCTCCCAGTGCCCCCCCCGAGCCCCTCCCAGTGCCCCCAGTGCCCCCCCAGTGCCCCCAGTGCCCCCCGTGCCCACCTTGATGTGGAACTCCAGGTTCTCGTCCATGGAGTAGATGTGGTTGAAGATGTCGCGGGCGATGCGGGGGATGATCCCCATCTGCTGGGGGTCGTGCAGCTTCCCCTGCGGGGGGGGGGGACACCCAGACGGTGCCGGGGCACCCCCAGAACCCCCCCCCAGCCCCCCCCAGCGCCCCCCGCGCCCCCCCCCCTCACCTCCATGGTGTGGGTCTTGCCCGAGGACGTTTGCCCGTAGGCGAAGATGGTCCCGTTGTACCCGGCCAGCACATCTGGGGGGGGGGAGGGGTATGGGCCCCCCCCGGGACCCCCAAACACCCCCCGCGACCCCCAAACACCCCTCGGGACCCCCCCGGGACCCCCAAACACACCCCGGGACCCCCCCGGGACCCCCAAACACCCCCCGGGACCCCCAGGGACATCACAGACCACCCCCAACCCCGAGCGAGCCCTCTGGGGGATCCCCTGACCCTCCCAGGTACCTGAGGTCACCTCAAGGCCCCCAGGACCCCCCCAAACCCCCGGGGCTGCAGTGACCCCCCCAAAGGAGACCCCCCCAAAGGCCTTCTGGGCACCCCCGAGGCCCCCTGCCCAGCGCTCCCGGGTGTCCCCTGGCCTGTCCCCTCCCCAGGCTGTCCCCGGGTGTCCCCGGGTGTCCCAGGGCTGTCCCCACTGTCCCCACTCTGTCCCCGGGTGTCCCCGCTGTCCCCGCTGTCCCAGGGCTGTCCCAGGCTGTCCCCACTCTGTCCCCAGGCTGTCCCCGCTGTCCCCGCTGTCCCAGGGCTGTCCCAGGCTGTCCCCACTCTGTCCCCAGGCTGTCCCCGCTGTCCCCGCTGTCCCAGGGCTGTCCCCAGGCTGTCCCCGGGTGTCTCAGGGCTGTCCCCGCTGTCCCCAGGCTGTCCCCAGGCTGTCCCCACTCTGTCCCAGGGCTGTCCCCAGGCTGTCCCCATTCTGTCCCCACTCTGTCCCCGCTGTCCCAGGGCTGTCCCCGCTGTCCCCACTCTGTCCCCGCTGTCCCCACTCTGTCCCCACTCTGTCCCCGGAGCCCGGGCCGCTCACCCTTGACGATCTGCATGGCACACGCGTGGTACACCTGCTCCTGCGTGGTGTTCGGGGGGAACACGCGGTCGAACACGTAGGGTTTGCCCTGGGGGGGGCACACGGGGGGCTCAGAGAGACCCCGACCCCTCCCTCCCCCGAGCTCCTGGGGGGCTGGGAGCGGCTCGGGGCCCGGGCAGGGGGGCGGGGGGCTGCGGGGCCGCTCCCGCTCTGTGTCCCTCCCGCAGCCCCCGAGCCCACCCACAGCCCCCCACCCCTGGGCTGGGCCCCCACACAGCCCCCACCCCAATATCCACACAGAGCCCGCTCCCCGGGCCCCCTGACAGCCCCCCGGAGCTCTCCAGAGACCCCCAGAGACCCCCAGAGACCCCCAGAGACCCCCGGACCCCTCGCCGGGAGCTGTCCAGGTCCCGGTGCTGAGCCGGGGACAGGGGGACACACGGACAGGGGGACACACGGACGGGGGGGACACACGGACGGGGGGGACACACGGACACGGGGACACAGGGACAGCCGGACACACGGACACGCGGACACACGGACACGGGGACAGCCGGGGACACCAGCCCGCGCCCCCGCTCTTCCCGCGCCCCCCGCAGCCGCCGCAGCCCCGCGGCCCCGCCCGCCGCCGCTCACGGACCCCCCCCCGCACCCCCCGCAGCGCCGGCCCGAGCCCCCAGCCCAGCGCCCCCAGCCCAGCGCCCCCAGCCCCAAACCCGCGCCCCCAAACCCGCACCGCCCCCCCTGCAGCTCCCCCCGCACCCGCAAGGCTCCTTCCTGCCTTCCTTCCTTCCTTCCCCCCGCATTGCGCCGGCACCGCCGCACCGCCACTGCCCCCCGGGCACCGAGCCCCCCCCGGGCACCGAGCCCCCCCCGGCACCGAGCCCCCCCCGGCACCGAGCCCCCCCCCGGCACCGAGCTCCCCCCGGCACCGAGCTCCCCCCAGCACCCACGGACCCCCCAGACACGGAGCCCCCCCAGCATCCATCGAGCCCCCCATCCACGGATCCCCCATCCACAGACCCCCCCAGCAACCACGGACCCTCAACCGCTTTCAAGGACCCCCCCCGCACCCCCACCCCGGTGTCCCCCCGGGCAAGGCGGGGCCGCTCTGGAGGGGCGGGGGGCGCCGATATTTTGGGGGCCTCCGGCGCCCCCCGGATGAGCCCCACAACAAAGGGCAGGGCCGCGGCGGGGGGGGGAGGGGGGGGATCTGCGGCAACCCCCCCTCCCCCGCTCCGGGGGCCGATCGTGCCCCCCCCCCCCCGGGGGTCGGGGCGTTTCCGCTCGGTGTAAACACCGCCCCCCCCCCCCCCGGCACTGGGCAAACTGGGAGCGCCGGAACGGGGGGGGCAGGAGGGCTGGGGGGGCACCGGGAGAGTCCCGGGGGGCAGAGGCCACACCCAGCACCTCCCCCCCCCCAAAAAAAAAACCACCCGCAGGTTCTGCCCCCCCCTCCCCCCAAGCGACAGCGCCCCCGCTCCGGAGTTACCCCCAAACCGGGGGATACCGGACCCCCCCCCGCCCCCCCCGCCGCTGCATTCGGGGGTCCCCGCGCCCCCCCCGCAGTGACTCACCCCGACCACGACGCTGTCGTCCCCCTGGAAGACGGGCAGGAACTTGTCCCCCCGCAGGATCTCGGCCTGGTTGAGCGGCCGGAACCGGCACAGAACCTTGATGCTGCACTCGGAGCTGGGCTCGGCCATGGCGGGGCTCGGGGGGCGGCGGGCGCTGGGGGGGCTGGGGTCTCACCCGGGGGGCTGCTCACAGCCTCAGGGACAGCGGGCAGCGGGGCGCAGGGGGTCCCGAGGGTGCGGGATGCTGCTCGGGGATGCCGGGCGGTACCCAAGGATGCTGCCCGGGATGCGGGATGTGCTCAGCACCGCAGGGTGGTACCCAGGGATGCGGGGCGGTACCCAGGGATGCGGGATGCTGCTCAGGGATGCGGGATGCCGCTCAGGGATGCAGGATGCTGCCCGGGCGGTACCCAGGGATGCAGGATGCTGCTCAGGGATGCGGGATGCTGCCCGGGCGGTACCCAGGGATGCAGGATGCTGCTCAGGGATGCAGGATGCTGCCCGGGCGGTACCCAGGGATGCTGCTCAGGGATGCAGGATGCCGCTCAGGGATGCAGGATGCTGCCCGGGCGGTACCCAGGGATGCTGCTCGGGGATGCGGCTCGCGGGCTGCAGGATGCGGGAGGCGGCGCCGGGCGGGGCTGACGCTCCGCAGCTGCCGCTGTCGCCGCTCCTGTGACCGCTGCTGTCGCCACTGCAGCCCCGGGACCGGCGGGTGGGGGGGGGGCCGCCCCCCCGCGCCCCCTCCCCCGCCTTAAGGTGGAGCCGCCCGCGGCTCTTAAGGTGGACGGAGCTGGATTGGGGGGGGGGGGGGGACGCAGCCCTGGGAATGGAGCCCCCCCCCCCCCCCAAAGTGCTGATTCACGGCGGGGGGAGCAGGACGGACCCTGGCGCGTGGGGAGGGGGTCGGCGCGGGGCCAGCCTCCCCCCGGGCCCCCGGCTCAGTTCCCCCCTCCCCGCGGGAAGGCAGCGGTCCTGACTCATCGCCCCCCCCCGCCCCCGGTCCCCCGGCACAGCGGGGACTCTGCCCAGCCCGGGGGTCCCCCGCCCCTCCGTGTGACCCCCCCGGACACGCCGTGGGGGCGGTCCGGGGCTGACCCCGGGGGTCTTCCGCGGATGGGAAGTGCGGCCCCACCTTGGGACGCAGCCCGGGACAGCCCCCGTGGGTGCCCACGCACCCGCGTGTCCCCCAGCGCCACCCGGCCGGCGTGCCCCCACGCGGGAGTCCGCCCCGGGTGTCCCCCCGTGTCCCCGCTGTGTCCCCCCGTGTCCCCACCGTGTCCCCCCATCCCTGTGCTCCCCCATGGGTGCCTCCTGTGTCCTGCCGTGTGTCCCCCACTGTGAGCCCCTGAGCCTCCCCCGCGTGTCCCCGCGTGTCCCCGCCTGTCCCCGCACCTGAACCCCCGGTGTCCTCCCCCATCTGTGCTTCCCTGCGTGTCCCCGTGTGCCCCCAGCCGGGGGTCCCCCTCGGTGCCGCCCGCCCCCTGTGCCTCCCCCCGTTCCCCCCCGCGTGTCTCCCCGTGTTCACCCCCGGTGTGTCCCCATTGTCCGCCCCCCGTGACCCGCCCGGTGTCCGTGTGTCCCCTGTCCCACCCCATTGTCCCCCCGTGTCCGTGTGTCCCCTGTCCCACCCCATTGTCCCCCCCCCGGTGTCCGTGTGTGCCCTGTCCCACCCCATTGTCCCCCCCCCGGTGTCCGTGTGTCCCCTGTCCCACTCCATTGTCCCCCCCCCGGTGTCCGTGTGTCCCCTGTCCCACCCCATTGTCCCCCCAGTGCCGCCCCCGCCCCGTCTGCCCGCTCAGGCCCCGCCCCCGGCCCCGCCCTGCAAAGCCCCGCCCCCAGGCCCCGCCCCGCCAGGCCCCGCCCCGGCCCTGCGCTCTCGCCTCAGGCCCCGCCCCTCCGCGCTCTCGCGAGATCCGCCCCGCCCCGGCCCTGCGCGGCCATTCCGGGACCCCCCGGCACCGACCCCCCCCAAACCCCGGCACCGACCCCCCCCAAACCCCGGCACCGACCCCCCCCCGCCTTACCGGGCCCCCGGTACCGCCCCCCGCCATGGCCGACCCCAAGTACGCCGACCTGCCCGGCATCGTGAGTGAGGGGCCGGGCCCGGGAGGAGCCGGGGGGCTGCGGGGGGCTCCGGGGGTTCTGAGGGGATCAGGGCTCTGGGGAGTGCTGCGGGGCCTGGGGGGATCACGGAGGGTGGGGGGGATCAGGGAGCATTGCGGGGGTCTGAGGGGGGTCTGAGGCGATCGGGGGATCAGGGAGGGTCTGAGGGGTCAGGGGGTGTGCGAGTGTCAGCATTGGGGGGGGGTCTGTGGGGACGGGGGGGCAGCTGCGGGGGGGCTGCCGAGGGGCTCTGGGGGAGGGGGGTGCCAGGGAGGGCCTGGCTGGGTCTGGCTGGGTCTGTCTGTGGGTCTGTCTGTGTGTCTGTCTGTGGGTCTGTCTGTGTCTGTCTGTGTGTCTGTCTGTCTGTCTGTGGGTCTGTCTGTGTGTCTGTCTGTGTCTGTCTGTGTGTCTGTCTGTGGGTCTGTCTGTGTCTGTCTGTGTGTCTGTCTGTGTCTCTGTGGGTCTGTCTGTGTGTCTGTCTGTGTCTGTCTGTGGGTCTGTCTGTGTCTGTCTGTGGGTCTGTCTGTGTCTGTCTGTGGGTCTGTCTGTGTGTCTGTCTGTGTGTCTGTCTGTGGGTCTGTCTGTGGGTCTGTCTGTGTCTGTCTGTGTGTCTGTCTGTGGGTCTGTCTGTGTCTGTCTGTGTGTCTGTCTGTGTCTCTGTGGGTCTGTCTGTGTGTCTGTCTGTGTCTGTCTGTGGGTCTGTCTGTGTCTGTCTGTGGGTCTGTCTGTGTGTCTGTCTGTGTGTCTGTCTGTGGGTCTGTCTGTGTGTCTGTCTGTGTGTCTGTCTGTGGGTCTGTCTGTGTGTCTGTCTGTGTGTCTGTCTGTGGGTCTGTCTGTGGGTCTGTCTGTGTCTGTCTGTGTGTCTGTCTGTGTCTGTGTCTGTCTGTGGGTCTGTCTGTGGGTCTGTCTGTCTCTCTGTGTGTCTGTCTGTGTCTGTCCGTGGGTCTGTCCGGATCCCGGGGGGTGGGAGCACTGCTGGGGGGCGGTCAGGGCCCGGGGCAGTGAGTGGGGGGCTCTGGGCTGTGGGCAAGGCTGCTGTGGGCAGGGCTGTGGGCACATTGGGGTGTCCCAGAGAGAGGTGGCACCCTGGGGATGTCCCCGGGGATGTGCGGTGGGGGGCTCAGGGCTGGGCGGGGGTCTCAGCACAGCCCCCCCGGTGCCACAGGCCCGTAACGAGCCCGACGTGTACGAGACCAGTGACCTGCCCGAGGATGACCAGGCCGAGTTCGAGGCGGTAAGGCCCGGCCGCTGGGGGGAGCAGCAGCTGCCCCGGACCCCCGGGACCCCCCCGGACCCCCCGGGACCCCCCGGGACCCCCCGGACCCCCCAGGACCCCCCCAGGACCGGCAGCATGGCCGGGAACAGCTCCCACCCCCTGCACACCGAGCACATCCCGCACAGTGACACAGCACCCCCGCGGTGACAGTGTCCCCCCACAGTGACAATGTCCCCCACAGTCCCAGTGTCCCTCACAGTGACAATGTCCCCCACAGTGACAGTGTCCCCCCCAGTCCCAGTGTCCCCCACAGTGACAATGTCCCCCCACGGTGACAATGTCCCCCCACAGTCCCAGTGTCCCCCACAGTGACAATGTCCCCCACAGTGACAATGTCCCCCCACAGTCCCAGTGTCCCCCACAGTCCCAGTGTCCCCCCAGTGACCTGTAGCCCCCCTGTGCACCCTGCCTGTGCTTTGGGGGGCAGGAAGGGCAGAGCCAGACACAGCCCCCCCCCCCATGGGCTGGGTGTCCCTGTCCTTGCTGTCCTTGTCCCCAAGAGGAAGGGGGCTGCTGGTTCCCCACCCCGAGGGGAACGAGGGGGACCCCTAAAGCTGCTCTGAGTGCTGGGGGGGTCCCCAGGCCTGGGCTGAGGCCGCTCTTGGGGGCAGCTGCACAGGAGTGGGGAGTGCTGGGGGGTCCATCCTCGTGGGGACCCCCAGAGTGTGGAGTGACCCAGAGCTCCCTGAAGGACCCCCAGGGCCCGGGGGGTGACACTGGAGTCTGTCCCCCAGGGGCATGAGGGACCCTCCGTGGGTCTGTCCCTGAGGCCACGCAGCAGAAAGGCCCCCCAGGGGTGCGGGGTGACCCCCAGATGTGCTGGGGGTTCAGGGGTCCCAGCCCGAGGGGTGACCTGGTGCCCCCCGAGCCAGTCAGGGGGTGCCCGGCCTTGGGGGTGCAGCCACCCTCTGCTGTCGGTGCCCTTGGTGCTTGTGGGGCCGGGGAGATCGGCACAGGGGCCCACAGGGACCCCCAAACCCCCCAAATCTCCCGTGAGGAGAGCAGCAGGCTGGGCTGAGCCTGAGCCCCACGTGGAGCCAAAGCCCTGAGGGGACGGGGGGCGAGGGACGGGGGTCCTCAGCCCCCCCGGCCTCGGGGAGCCCTTCACCAGCTCCGGGGTGTTGAGGGGTCCCTCCTCCCCCTCGGGGAGCCCCCCGAACTGACCAGGGCTCCCCCCGCTTCCCCCCCGCTCCCGCCTGGCCTGGACTCAGTTTGCACAAGTAAGCGCTGCCCTGCTTGGGGCTGCATGGGGGGGCACTGCTGCATGTGCATGGGGGTCCCCCTGCTCTGCTGGGGCTCTGGGGGGGCCCCTCCCCACTCCGCCTTGCCCTCTGCATCCTCTGCCTGCTGCCCGCACTGCCCGCCTGCCCTTGGGACCCCCCGGGACCCCCCGGGACCCCCCAGGACCCCCAGGACCCCCGGGCTGGGTCTCATTGCCCTGGGGACACTGCCTGGGCATGGGGGGAGCCGTGCTGAGCTGGGGCAGCTCAGGGCCCTTCAGAGCCCCCCCAGGACCCCCTGGGGTCCCGCTGAGTGTTGGGGTCCTGGGGGGGAGCCCCCGGGGAAGCCCCTGGAGGGAGTTCTGGGCTGATCCCCCAAGCTCTGGCTGTGTGTGTGTGCTGCTGCCACCCCCGGGTGTGCCCCCCTGCCCCCGGCCCTGCGGGGGTCCCCAGCCCTCGGGGGTCCCCCTCCCGCGGGGTTCCCTGTCCCGCGGGGGTCCCCGGCCCTCGGGGGGCGGCGGGCGCGGGGCCGGGGCCTTCTAACGCCGATTTTGTCTCTCTCTCCCCTCTCTAACCTTGCTCTGACTTTCTCACCTCTGGGGAACGCCAGGAGCTGGTAAGCGCCCGTCCCCCGGCTGCTGGCACTGCCCCCCGGCCGCTGGCACTGCCCCCCTGGGCACTGGCACTGCCCCCCTGGGCTCTGGCACTGCCCCCCTGGCCGCTGGCACTGCCCCCCTGGGCACTGTGCCCCCCGGGCACTGGCACTGCCCCCCTGGGCACTGGCACTGCCCCCGGGCACTGGCACTGCCCCCGGGCACTGTGCCCCCCACAGCCCCCCATGCCGCTGCCGCCGCTCTCACTGCCCACAGCAGCCTGAGACCCCCAGGCCGCAGCCGGGAGGGGCTGCAGAGGGGTCCTTTGGGTGCCCCCCACAGCCCTGCCCAGCCAGGGACCCCCTTGATGGTGGCAGGGGGCACACACCGGCCGTGCCCACCCTGCCTGGCCCCTTGGGCTGGGGGTCTGGGGGGGCTACACCCCCCCCCCCCCGGAGGGGGTCAGCCTGGAAGGCAGCCAGAGGGCCGGGGGGCACCCTGGGGAGGAGGCTGAGCTGGGGGACAGGGACAGGGACAGGGACACGGGGCCGGGGGGCACCCTGCAGGGAGCTGCCATGGCTCCTGGGCCCGCCCGGGGGCTGCTGGAACCTTCCACAGCTCGGGGGCACCTGAACCTTGGGGGTCCCTGAGCTGGGCCAGGCCAGGCCAGGCCGGGGGGCTGGAGGCCCTTGGGGGTCCCTGAGCTGGGCCAGGCCAGGGTCCAGTGTCCCCACTTGGGCCAAGCTGGGCTTCAACAGCCCCGCTCTGGGCTCCTGTGGCTGCCTCCCCGCCGGGCCAGGCCAGGCTGGGGCTGCAGTGTCCCCACCCTGGCCCCTTGGGGACCCTTGGGGACGTGCCACCTGTCCCCCGGCAGCGCCCTTGCTGGGCTCTGTGCTGGGGGCTGCCACGCCAGCGCCCCCCAGCCTGCCCACGCCGTGTGGCCAGGGCCCCCTGGTGCCATCCCTGTGCGTGCTGGGGGGCGGTGGTGGCAGCCCCTGTCCCTGTCCCTGTCCCTGTCCCTGTCCCTGTCCCTGTCCCCGTCCCTGTCCCTGTCCCTGCCCCTGTCCCTGTCCCTGTCCCTGTCCCCGTCCCCGTCCCCGTCCCTGTCCCCGTCCCTGTCCCTGACGTGGCTCCCTGTGCAGGAGGAGCTGAGCAGCACCAGCGTGGAGCACCTGATCATCAACCCCAACGCCGCCTACGAGAAGTTCCGGGACAAGCGCCTGGGCACCGAGGGTGTGGGTGAGCTGGGGGGCTCCGGGGGGGCTGGGCAGGCTGGGGGTGGGCCAGGGGACCCCTGGGGGGGCTGGGCAGGCTGGGGGTGGGCCAGGGGACCCCCGGGGAGGGGCTGAGCCCCCCGTGCTGTGCCGCTCACACAGCCCCGGCTCTGCCTCCTGCAGATTTCTCGGACCGCATCGGCCGGACGCGCACCACGGGTTACGAGGCTGGGGAGTACGAGATGGTGAGCGGGCACGGGGCAGCCCCTCCTCCCCACGCACCCCCCGGGACACCCCTGGGTGCCACAGCTCCCCTGGGACCCCCGGGGTCACCTGCTGCAGCCCCCACTGTGCCTCACAGGAGCCAGGTGCCAGCTCCAGCGGCGCCACGGCAGCACCGTGCTGGTCCCTGCCCAGTCCATCCCAGTCCATCCCAGTCCATCCCAGTTTGCTGTGCTGGGAACCCCTCTCCTGAGCACAGACCCCTGAGGGTGCTCAGGACAGTGCTGACCCCTGGTCCTGGGTGGAGCTGGGGATGGAGCTGGGGGTCCCCCCAGGACCCCCAGGCCTTTCCCAGGTGTCCCCTCACTGACCCTGTCAGATCCTGTCACCCCAGCTGTCCCGGCTCTCCCGGTTCCTCTGGTCCTTCAGGACCCTCACGGGGGGCTCAGGGAGACCCCTGACCCACCGTGACTCCTCCAAGCCCCCCCGAGCTCCCTGTGTGAGCCCCCGTGAGCCCCCTGACCCATTTCTCCCCCAGCTGGGTGAGGGTCTGGGTGCCAAGGAGACGCCGCAGCAGCGATTCCAGCGGCTGCAGCACGAGGTGCAGGAGCTGCTCCGGGACGTGGAGCAGATCCAGGTGAGCTCCCACCTGTCCCCTGGCACAGCCTGGGGGGGTGACACAGCACCCGTGCGTGCAGGTGAGCTCCCACCTGGCCCAGGTGTGTCCCAGGGGTGACACGGCCCCCGTGTCCCCCCCAGAGCTCAGTGAAGGAGTCGGGGGCCGAGGAGGAGCTGACGCCCATGGCCCTGGCCAGGCAGGTGGAGGTGCTGAAGCAGCAGCTGCTCAGCTCCCACCTGGAGAAGGTGCTGGGCCCCGGCGCCGCCGTCGACTTCGCTGACCCCGAGGGTGCCCTGGCCAAGTGAGTGGGGGGACAGGACCCCGGGGGGGGACATGGCAGTGTCCCCATGGGGCTGGGACAGGTTCCCTGCCCACCCTGTCCCCTCCCTGCGGTGTCCCTGTCCCCTGGCTGTCCCCGTGCCCACCCTGTCCCCTCCCTATCCCCATGCCCACCCTGTCCCCGGCTGTCCCCGTGCCCACCCTGTCCCCGGCTGTCCCCAGGCGGCTGCTGCAGCAGCTGGAGGTGGCCAAGTGCAGCAAAGCCGCCCCGGGGAGGGGCCCCGCCCGGGACCCCGCCCCTGCCGGCGACGCCGTCACCTTCGAGCTCTACTGGAGGCCGGAGCAGGACCAGTTTGCCCAGTCTGCCAAGGTGAGGGGGCTGCTGGCCCCGCTGGGACGCCCCGTGTGGGGGCACTGCCGTCCCAGGGGGGCACAGCTGACCCCAAACCTCTCAGGTGTCAGAGCTGGAGAAGCGCCTGGCGCAGCTGGAGGCGGCCATGAGGTGTGAGCCTGACAGCCAGGTGAGCGCCCAGGTGAGGGGGGCTGCCCCGCCGCCCACCCTGCCCTCTGCTGACCCCCACCCTTTGTCTGCCCCCTCCTGCCCCACTGACACCGTTTCCCCCCACAGAACCCGCTGCTGGTGGGGCTGAAGGGCTCCAGCCTCATGGTGAGTTGGGCAAGGGGGCTTTGGGGGGACCCCTGCCCCCCCCGCCCTCAGCGCTTTGGGGGGGCCGCCGGACCCCCCCTCACCTGCCCGCCCTCCTCAGGACACGGTGCAGGTGCTGCAGGCCAAGGTGAACGTGCTGGACATGGCTGTGCTGGACCAGGTGGAGGCTCGGCTGCAGGTGAGGGCAGCTGGGGGGGCACTGCTGAGATCGGGGGGCTGACACTGGGGGGGGATTCAGGAACCCCCTGCTGGATTTGGGGTCTCATCCCTCCCCCCCCCCACCAGAGCGTCCTGGGGAAGGTGAACGAGATCGCCAAGCACAAGGCCACGGTGCAGGACGCTGACACTCAGAGCAAGGTACGGCCTGGGGGGCCCAGAGACCACGGGGGGGGTCCAGAAAAGCCCCCCCGGCCTCTGCTGACCCCCCCAAACCGCTGCCCCCCAGATCCACCAGCTGTACGAGACGCTGCAGAGCTGGGACGCCGTGGCCAGCGCCCTGCCCGACGTGGTGCAGCGCCTGGTGACCCTGCGGGACCTGCACGAGCAGGGTGAGGCTGGGGGGCTCGGGGACCCTGCAGGGGGGGGTGGGGGTCTGCCCAGCCCAGCACTCAGGTGTGTGTGTGTGTGTCCCCCTGCAGCCACCCAGTTCGGGCAGGTGCTGGTGCACCTGGACACGACACAGCAGGAGATCGCGGGGGCTCTCAAGGACAACGCCGTGCTGCTGGCCGAGGTGGGCACCCCTGGGCCCCCTGACCCCGGCCTGGGGTCCTCACCTGCCCCCCACCCGTTACCCCATCCCCACCTGTCCCCCCCGTTACCCCATCCCCACCTGTCCCCCCCGTCACCCCATCCCCACCTGCCCCCCACCCATCACCCCATCCCCACCTGTCCCCCCCATCACCCCATCCCCACCTGTCCCCCCCGTCACCCCCCTCCCCACCTGTCCCCCAGGTGCAGAAGACGATGAAGGACAACCTGGCCATCGTCGAGGACAACTTTGCCGACATCGACGCCCGCATCAAGCGGCTGCAGAAGTGACCAGAGCCCCCCAGGACGCCCCCCGGGCCCCCCCCCGAGGGCTCCCCCGGGCCCCTCCCGCCACCCCCCGGGCTCCGTGACCCCCCCACGCCTCTCCCAGCTTGTAAATACCCTGCCTTGGCCCCCCCAGCACATCCCCCCTCCCCAGGGGGGTCTCCCACGCCCCCCTCAGTCCCCACGGGGGGTCATCCCTGCCCCCCCAGCTCCATCCCCCCCCGTGGGTCTCTGGCGCCCCCCGTACCCCAATAAACAGCTCAGCTCCGGGTGTCTCAGCCTCTCTGCTGGGGGGGCAGGGAGTGCCGGGGTCGGGGTGGGCACGAGGGGAACCCCACGGGGACCCCGCAAGGACCAGGGGCTGGGGGGCAGCTGGATCCTGAAGATGGGGGGGGGGCGGTGTCCCAGCTGTGCCCCCTGCCCTGCTCCCTCTGGCCCCCCCCCCCACACCCCCGTGTCACCGGGTGCCCCCCGCGGTCCCAGGACCCCCAGTTCCGCCCCTCGCCCCCGTTACAGTGGGAGGGGCCCTGGAGCTGGGGGTGGGGGGCTGCGCGTGCCCGGAGAGGCTGAGACCCTCCCCCCCCCCCGGCCCCTCCTCCCGTTAATCCCGGGGGGGAACGAGGCCGGGTGGCACCGAGGCCCCGCCCACTCCCCACAATCCCCGCCCATTCCCGGACAAGCCCCGCCCCTCGCGCCGTGCCCGCTGGGGGGCGTGGCCCATTTCCCGCCATTGCATCATCCCCGCGCGACCCTCCCGCGCGCTGGGCCGTGCCGTTCGTCCCGCCCCTGGCGCGTTTCCATTGGTTGGCGCTTCCCTGCCAGTCACGGCCCTCGCGCTGCCATTGGCTGTCGCCGGCGCGAGCGTTGCGTCAGGCTGCTCTTAAAGCGGCGCGGCGGGGGGGGCTGGGCGCAGCGCGGGACGATGCGGACGAGGATGAACCGGGGGCAGCGAGCGGAGCGGGGCCGGGGGCAGCCGGGACCACCCAGGAAGGTGCGGGGAGGCCGCGGGGCAGCCCGGGCAGCGGCCCCGGCGGGCGCCGGCGGAGGGGTTCCGCTCGGTGCCGGGAGGGGAACCGGAGCGCCCGCAGCCGCCTGCGCGGGACGGTGACCCCGGGGGCGGTGACCCCGACCCCCGGCGAACCCCGCATTCGAGGGTCACCGATCCCAACAGCCTCCCCTCCTCCCTCCACAGGCATCCAGGAGAAAGTGCGTCCTTGCCGATCACCACACCTGAGAGCAGGTAAGGGGGCATCCCCCCCCCACACACACACACCACACCTGGGCGTCCCGGGGCCGGCCCGGGCAGCGGAGATCCCGGCCCGGGTCACTCCCGTGCCGTTCTTCCCTCCCGCAGCCCGCGCCGGACCCGCGGTGCCAATGGCGGCCGAAGGGCTGTGGGGGCCGGGCGGCCCCCCGGGCTGGGAGCTGGAGGGGTGGTACCAGGACCTGCAGGAGGTGCTGGCAGCGGAGCCCCCCGGAACCGCCCCCACCTGGGGCGCTGAGCAGGTGAGCGCGGGGCCGGCAGCGCCCCCGGGGCGGGGCGGGGCGGGGGGCGCGGCTCCCCCTCCATCACCGCTCCTGCCCCCCGCGCTCTCCGCAGGGGGAACCGGGCCCGGGGGACTGCGGGCTGGACCTGGCTCTGGCCGAGGAGCTGCTGGAGCTGCTGGGCCCGGAGGCAGCGGCTCCAGCGGAACCTCCGGGCGCGGCCGCCGGCGGGAGCGGCCCGGCCCGGCCCGGCCCCGCCGCGGAGGAGGAAGAGGAGGAGGCGCGGGGGGCGCGGAGGAAGCGGCGCGGCGGCCCCGGAGCTCCGCGGGAGCGGGACGGGGAGCGGCGGCAGCGGGACGGGGAGCGGCGGGTGCGGGAGCTGACGGCGCAGAACGAGCGGCTCCGCGCCGAGATCCAGCGGCTCAGCGCCGAGGTGCAGCGCACCCGCGCCGCGCTCATCGACCGCATCGTCAACCTGCGCCAGGTGTAGGGGCCGCCGCGGGGCGGGGCCGGGACCCAGCCCGAGCCTGGGGAAAGGTGTCAGCGCTGCCCCACAGCTGGGGACAAGGACTCTGCTGCCCCACGGACTGGGCGGGGCAGCTCCATGGACAGACGGACTCTGCGGTTGGACAGACAAGCGGCCGCAGTCTCTCCGCGCCGTCGGTTGTACAGCAATCTCTGTTTATTACACGCCTGTAACCACAACCAGCGCGGCCCCGTCTGCTTCCTGGAGGCGCTGGGGCCGCTCCTCAGTGTCCCCCTCTGGCTCCTGGGGCTACTTCTTCCTCTTGCCCTTGGGGACCTCGGGGCTCCGGCCTTCGGCCAGCGCCAGCTGCTGCTTCAGCTCCAGCAGTTTGGCCACCTCGGCGGCCACCTGGGCCTTCTCCGCCTGGGCAGCTTTCAGCTGCCTCACCAGGTTGCCCTGGACAGGTGGGAGGAAGGATTTGAGGGTGTGGTGAGGATTTGTGGGGCTTTAAGGGCACGACAGGGCCTGTGTCCCGTGCCCTGTCCCCCCTCACCTGCTTGGCCACCTGCTCCGTCAGCTCCTGGATCACTTTGGGGTCACCTGGAGCTGCAGCAGTGTTGGGGGCTGCAGGGGGGGCTGAGGCCGGGGGGGGCTGTTTGGCCTGGAAGAGGAAGAGATGGGGAAAAGCCCCCTCCTCACTGCCATCCTGTGCAGGTGCAGCTCACCTGGGGCAGCACCAGGAGCTACCTGAGCTGGGAATGGCAGGGGGGGCAGAACTGCAGGTGCCCAAGGTGGGGGGGAGCACACCTGGGCCCCCACTCACCTGGGCCCCACTCACCTGAGCCCCCACACACCTGAGCCCCCACTCACCTGGGCCCCCACTCACCTGGGCCCCCACTCACCTGGGCCCCCACTCACCTGGGCCCCCACTCACCTGCCCTCCCCCGAAGCGCTGGCGCAGGGCTTCCACCTGCTCGGGCTCCAGCTTCTGGAACAGGGGGCTCACCTGGCGCCAGCAGGGACAGAGGGGTCACACCTGTGGGGTCGGCACCTGCGGGTCCCACCTGGGCAGGGTGCCCCCGGTGCCCCCGGCCGTACCGTGCCGACGCGGTGCCCGGCGGGCAGGGTGCAGGTGAGGCCGGGCCCGAGGCCGCAGCGCTCGGGGGGGATGCGCAGCTGGGCCTGGATGGCGGCGCTGACCCCGGGCACGAAGGGCTGCAGCAGCGCCGCCAGCGCCGCCGCCACGTTCACCGCCACGCCCGTCACCGTCCCCGCGCGCCGCCTGCGGGGACAGCCCGGTGACACCTCGGTCACCTGAGCCCCGAGACACCTGTGCTGCCAGGGCCGGGGGCTGCCTGGGGGGACAGCACCTGTGACCCCCCAACACACACCTGTGACCCCCCAACACACACCTGTGACCCCCCCCAACACCTGTGACCCCCCAACACACACCTGTGACCCCCCCCAACACACACCTGTGACCCCCCCCCAACACACACCTGTGACCCCCCCCAACACACACCTGTGACTCCCTCACACACACCTGTGACCCCCCCCAACACACACCTGTGACCCCCCCCAACATACACCTGTGACCCCCCCAACACACACCTGTGACCCCCCAACACACACCTGTGACCCCCTCACACACACCTGTGACCCCCTCACACACACCTGTGACCCGTGTCCCAGTCAGTGTCTGTGCGAGGAGACGTCAGGGACCCACCCCCGTGCCCCCCATCAGTGCCACCCCCTCAGGTGGTGGCTGTGCCCCCTTCCTGTGCCCCCTGTCCCCATCCGTGACCCCTCCCTGTCCCCCCACCTGTCCCTCTCACCTGTCCCCCCCCCTCACCTGTCGCTGTCGTCGCCCTTGATGCGTTTCCAGGGCTCGTTCACCTGGATGTACTGGTTGCCGTGGCGGGAGATGCTCAGCACGCACCTGAGCGCGTCACGGATGCTGAGGGGAGAACAGGGGGGCTCAGGTGAGTCTGGGCACCTGCAGGGCAGGTTGGCCCCGCCCCCCCAGGTGTGGGGAGCCCCAGGACGCACCGGACGCGCTCCATCAGGTGGTGGTACCGCCGGATCTCCAGGGTCAGCCGGGCCAGGAGCCGCTGGTCCTCGGGGGTCAGCGCCATCTCGGGCACCGTGCCCCCAAAGAACTTACAGACAAACATCCCGGCCCTGGGCAGGTGTGCGACAGGTGTGAGCACACCTGGGGACAGGTGTGAGCACTGCCAGGGACAGGTGTGAGCATAGCCCAGGGACAGATGTGGGACAGGTGTGAGCACAGCCAGAGACAGGTGTGAGCACTGCCAGGGACAGGTGTGAGCATAGCCCAGGGACAGGTGTGGGACAGGTGTGAGCACACCTGGGGACAGGTGTGAGCATAGCCCAGGGACAGGTGTGAGCACACCTGGGGACAGGTGTGAGCACAGCCCAGGAACAGATGTGGGACAGGTGTGAGCACAGCCAAAGACAGGTGTGAGCACTGCTGGGGACAGGAGTGAGCATAGCCCAGGGACAGGTATGAGCACAATTCAGGGACAGGTTGGGAACAGGTGTGAGCACACCTGTGGAGCAGCCCTGCGCCCCGCAGGTGTCCCCGCACCTGTTGATGAAGTTGCCCAGGTTGTTGAGCAGCTCCGAGTTGTTCTTGAGCAGGAGGTCGGCCCAGGAGAAGGAGCTGTCCTGGCCCTCGGGCCGCAGGTAGAGCAGGTAGAAGCGCCAGACGTCGGCGGGGATCCCGGTGTCCTTGGCCATGTCCCCGAAGACGCCCACGCCCCGGCTCTTGGAGAACTTCCCGTCCTCGTAGTTCAGGTACTCTGCGGGCAGGTGAGCGCCCGCCAGGTAACGCCCAGGCAGGTAACGGCCCCAGGCACGGAGCACGGGGGAGCGTGGAGCCCCCACACCTGGGGACCCCTCTCACCTGGGGCTCCCTCTCACCTGGAGACCCCCAACACCTGGAGACCCCCAACACCTGGGGCTCCCTCTCACCTGGAGACCCCAACACCTGGGGACCCCTCCCACCTGGAGACCCCCAACACCTGGGGCTCCCTCTCACCTGGGGACCCCTCTCACCTGGAGACCCCAACATCTGGGGACCTCTCACAGCTGATGATCCCCCCACCTGAGCCTCCCCCCAGCTGTGCCTCCCCCGCCCCACCTGTGCCGTACCTGTGGCGATCAGGTGATTCACCAAGGTGTAGTTGTCGTCGGCGCCCAGCAGCGAGCAGGGGAAGACCACGCTGTGGAAGGGGACGTTGTCCTTGGCCATGAAGTTGTAGAGCTCCACCTGGCAGGTGAGGGGACAGGTGGGGACCTCAGCGGAGCGTCCTCGCTCTGCCCCCACCTGCAAACATCACCTGGCTCCTCCTCCCACCTGCTGGGGGTTCTTCCACCAGCGCTCCCATTGGTCGGTGTAGTTGGCCGTGATGGACAGGTACCCGATGGGGGCGTCGAACCACACGTAGAACACCTGGGGCAGGGCCACACCTGGGCAGGTGAGCCCAGCAGGGAGGGGCCTCCCGCAGACAGCGCACCTGGGGCTGAGGTGGGGCGGGGGGGGACTCACCTTGTCCCGGAAGCCGTCGAGGGGCACGGGGGTGCCCCAGGTGAGGTCGCGGGTGATGCAGCGCGGCTTGAGGCCGTCGCGCAGCCAGGTGCGCGTGATGTGCCGGGCGTTGGCCGTCCACTCACCTGTGGCCCAGGTGCGCTCCAGCCAGGCCCGCAGCCGCCCCTCCAGCTGCGGGGGGGGGCACAGGTGAGACACACCTGGGCTACCTGGGCAGGGAGGGTTGCCCACGCCCACCTCGCTGCTCACCTTGGGCAGGTCCAGGAAGAGGTGCTGGGTGGGCGTCACCACCGGGGTCCCACGGCAGAGCTTGCACTGGGGGTTCTGGGGGAGGACAGGTGAGGGGAGGGACCCACAGGTGAGGGGAGAATCCCCACAGGTGAGGGGAGGGACCCACAGGTGAGGGGAGAATCCACACAGGTGAGGGGAGAGCCCCACAGGTGAGGGGAGGGACCCACAGGTGAGGGGAGAATCCCCACAGGTGAGGGGAGAGCCCCTCAGGTGAGGGGAGAATCCACACAGGTGAGGGGAGAATCCCCACAGGTGAGGGGAGAGCCCCTCAGGTGAGGGGAGAATCCTCACAGGTGAGGGGAGAATCCACACAGGTGAGAGGAGAATCCTCACAGGTGAGGGGAGAATCCTCACAGGTGAGGGGAGAATCCACACAGGTGAGGGGAGGGACCCACAGGTGAGGGGAGAACCCCACAGGTGAGAGGAGAGCCCCTCAGGTGAGGGGAGGGGAGAGCCCAGGGACACCCCCGCAGGTGAGGGGCAGTGGGGGTCCCCACAGGTGCAGCGGGGGGTCCCGGGTCCCACCTGGAGCTCCACGGCGTTGATGAGCTTCCCGCACCTGTCACACTGGTCCCCGCGGGCCTCGGCGTAGCCGCAGAAGGGACAGGTGCCCTCCACGAAGCGGTCGGCCAGGTAGCGCCCGCAGGTCTCGCACCTGAGCTGCTCCAGCGTGTCCTGCAGCAGGAAACCCCGGGCCAGCAGGCGCTGGAAGATGTCCTGGGCGATCCTGGGCGGGGAGGGGGCACAGGTGAGACACAGGTACCGTGTGCAGGTGGGGCTCACCTGGCCTGAAGGGGCTCACCTGGTCTGCTGGGATTCACCTGGCCCACAGGGGCTCAATTATCCCATGGAGCTCAACTGGTCTGCAGGGGTTCACCTGGTCTGTAGGGGTTCACCTGTCCCGTGGAGCTCACCTGTCCCCCAGGGCTCCCCTGTTCCCTGGGGCTCACCTGTCCCCTGGAGCTCACCTGTCCTGTGTAGCTCACCTGTTCCTCTGGGGCTCACCTGTCCCACTGGGCTCACCTGGTCTGTAGTGGCTCCCCTGTCTCCTGGAGCTCACCTGCCCCTCAGGAGCTCACCTGGTCTGCAGTGGCTCACCTGTCCCGTGGAGCTCACCTGTCCCGCGGGGCTCACCTGTCCCCTGGAGCTCACCTGTCCCGCGGGGCTCACCTGTCCCCTGGGGCTCACCTGTCCCCCAGGGCTCACCTGTCCCCCGGGGCTCCCCTGTCCCCCAGGGCTCCCCTGTCCCCTGGGGCTCACCTGTCCCCTGGGGCTCACCTGTCCCCTGGAGCTCCCCTGTCCCCTGGGGCTCCCCTGTCCCCTGGAGCTCACCTGTCCCCTGGGGCTCACCTGCCCCTCAGGAGCTCACCTGGTCTGCTGGGGCGTGGTGGTGCGGCCGAAGGTGTCGAAGGAGATGCGGAACCAGGTGTAGGTGTCGGCGTGCAGGGCGTGGTAGCGGTCGCAGAGCTGCCGCGGGCTCAGCCCCTCCTGCAGCGCCCGCGTCTCCGTGGCCGTGCCGTACTCGTCCGTGCCGCAGACGAAGAGCGTGGGCCAGCCCCGCAGGCGGCTGTACCTGCGCACACCTGTGTCACACCTGGGCACCTGTCTGTCACACCTGGGCACCTCTGTCACACCTGGGCACACCTGTCACACCTGGGGGCACCTGCTGTCACACCTGGGGGCACCTGGGGGCACCTGTCTGTCACACCTGGGCACCTGGGGCACACCTGGGCACCTCTGTCACACCTGGGCACCTGTCTGTCACACCTGGGCACCTGTCTGTCACACCTGGGGCACACCTGGGGGCACCTGGAGACACCCATCATACCTGCAGGCACACCTGTCACACCTGCGCGCACACCTGCGCGCACATCTGTCACACCTGGGGCACACCTGGGAGCACCTGCTGTCACACCTGGGGCACACCTGGGGGCACACCTGCAGGCACACCTGGGGCACACCTGTCACACCTGGGGGCACCTGCTGTCACACCTGGGCACCTGTCTGTCACATCTGGGGCACACCTGCAGGCACACCTGGGGCACACCTGTCACACCTGGGCACACCTGTTATACCTGGGGCACCTGGCACACCTGGGGGCACCTGTCTGTCACACCTGGGGCACACCTGACATCTGGGCACACCTGTCACACCTGGGGGAACACCTGTCACACCTGTGGACACGCCTGGGGCACCTGTGGGGCACCTGTCATACCTGCGGGCACACCTGTCACACCTGGGGGCACTGTCAGTCACACCTGAGAGCACCTGTCTGTCACATCTGGTCGGCACTTATCACACCTGGAGGCACACCTGTCACACCTGGAGACACCCATCATACCTGCGGGCACACCTGTCACACCTGGGGCATCTGCGGGCACACCTGTGGCACACCTGTCACACCTGCAGGGCACCTGCCACACCTCCAGATGCACCCGTGACACCTGGAGGCACGCACCTGTAACACCTGTGCAGGTAACAAAGCCCCCCCCAGCCCGGGCTCCCCGCGGCCTCACCTGGCGAAGGTGTCGGCGCTGAGCACGCAGCCGATGATGTTGCCCAGGTGAGGGACGTTGTTGACGTAGGGCAGCGCGCTGGTGATCAGCACGTTCCTCTCACCTTCCACAGGTAACCTGGCGGGGAGGGCGGGGTCAGAGCAGCGTCCCCGCCCCGCCCAAACCCCCCCAGGTGTCACCTGGGCACTCACACAGCTCAGGTAATGGAAGGGGGCAGTCACAGCAGTGTCCCCCCCTGGCACAGCACAGGTAACCTGGCAGTGCCCCGCCCCCCCAGGTGTCACCTGGACACTCACACAGCCCAGCACAGGTGACACCTGGCGATACCCCCACCCCCCCAGGTGTCACCTGGGCACTCACACAGCCCAGCACAGGTGACACCTGGCTATGCCCCGCCCCCCCAGGTGTCACCTGGGCACTCACACAGCACAGCACAGGTGACACCTGGCAGTGCCCCACCCCCAGGTGTCACCTGGGCACTCACACAGCTCAGCACAGGTGACACCTGGCAGTGCCCCGCCCCCCCAGGTGTCACCTGGCACTCACACAGGTGTGCGTGGCTGCGGGGGCGGGGTCAGCGCGGCGGGGCCCCGTGCCCAGAGCTCGGTGGCGGCGGCGATGTCGTCGGCGCTCAGCGCCCGCTCCGGGCTCTCCTCGTCCTGCGGGGACAGGTGAGGGGGGGGCTGCGCACACCTGCTCCCCCCCCCGCCCATCCCGGGGCCGGCTCGCACCTGGGCCAGGTGTGGGGGGCCCGGCAGGGGCGGGGGGTGCTGGGCCAGGTGCTCCCGGAGCTCCCGCGGTGCCTCCGGCAGCAGCGCGGCCGCGTCCCGGCACGGAGCCCACTGCGACATGGCCCGGAACCAGGTGGGCAGCACCTGCAGCTCACCTGGGCGGGGACAGGGTGGGGTCAGCCCCGGCACACCTGGGACACGGCCTGGGCACACCTGGGACACACCCCAGCACACCTGGGACACACCCCCCACACACACACCTGGGACACGCCCCCCGGTACACCTGGGACACACCCCAGCACACCTGGGACACACCCCCGGCACACACCTGGGACATGCCCCCAGGTACACCTGGGACAACGCCCCCCCCCACACACACACACCTGGGACGCGCCCACACACACACACCTGGGACACACCCCAGCACACCTGGGACACGCCACACACACACACACCTGGGACACGCCCCCCCCCCCCCCACACACACACCTGGGACACGCCCCCGGCCCCCCCGGCCGCTCTTACTGGGCAGACTGGTCTGGTCCTGCAGCACTGGGAAGAGGCTGCCCCACACCACCACGTCAGCCACCGAGACACCGTCCTGGGGACAGGGGGACACTGGGGACACTGGGGGGGACTGGGGAGCACTGGGGGGGACTGGGGGGGACTGGGGGCACTGGGGGGCACTGGGGGGCACTGGGAGGGCACTGGGGACACTGGGGGGGACTGGGGAGCACTGGGGGGGACTGGGGGGCACTGGGGGCACTGGGGGGGCACTGGGGGGGCACTGGGGGGGCACTGGGGGGCACTGGGGGCACTGGGAGCACTGGGGGGCACTGGGGGGGGGACTGGGGGCACTGGGGGCACTGGGGGGCACTGGGGGCACTGGGGGGGCACTGGGGAGCACTGGGGGGGACTGGGGGGGACTGGGGGGGGACTGGGAGGCACTGGGGGGGGACTGGGGGGGACTGGGAGGCACTGGGGGGCTCTGGGGGGCACTGGGGGGCACTGGGAGCACTGGGGGGCACTGGGGGGCACTGGGGGGCACTGGGGGGGCACTGGGAGCACTGGGGGGCACTGGGGGGGCACTGGGGGGCACTGGGAGCACTGGGGGGCACTGGGAGCACTGGGGGGCACTGGGGGGGCACTGGGGGGCACTGGGGGCACTGGGGGCACTGGGGGGGCACTGGGGGGGCACTGGGGGGGCACTGGGGGCACTGGGGGGCACTGGGGGGGCACTGGGGGCACTGGGGGGGCACTGGGAGCACTGGGGGGGCACTGGGAGGGCACTGGGGGGCACTGGGAGCACTGGGGGGCACTGGGGGGCACTGGGGGGGACTGGGGGGCACTGGGAGGGCACTGGGGGGCACTGGGAGCACTGGGGGGCACTGGGGGGCACTGGGGGGCACTGGGGGCACTGGGGGGGCACTGGGGGCACTGGGGGGCACTGGGGGCACTGGGGGGGCACTGGGGGGGCACTGGGGGGGCACTGGGAGCACTGGGGGGCACTGGGGGGCACTGGGAGGGCACTGGGGGGCACTGGGGGGCACTGGGAGGGCACTGGGGGGCACTGGGGGGCACTGGGGGGCACTGGGGGGCACTGGGGGGCACTGGGGGGCACTGGGGGGTTCGGGGGGGCACTGGGGGCACTGGGGAGGCACTGGGGGGGCACTGGGGGGCACTGGGGGGCACTGGGGGGGTTCGGGGGGGGCACTGGGGGCACTGGGGAGGCACTGGGGGGCACTGGGGGGCACTGGGAGCACTGGGAGCACTGGGGGGCACTGGGAGCACTGGGAGCACTGGGGGGCACTGGGAGCACTGGGAGCACTGGGGGGCACTGGGGGGCACTGGGGGGCACTGGGCACCGTTTCCCACCCCGGGGTCAGCAGTGTCCCACCCCCCCTCAGGACACACCTGCCGGGCAGGTAACCCCGAGCTCAGCCCCGCCCACTCACCCCGGCCAGGTGTGTGGTGCCGCTCCGGGCCAGGTGCTGCTCCAGGTGAGCCAGGAGGGGCTGCAGGGGGCCCAGGGCGTCCGGCCCCGCCCGGCCCTGCACCAGCCGCAGGTACAGGGCGGCGGCCACCGCGGGCTGGGGACACAGCGGGGTCACACAGGGGTCACAGCGGGGTCACAGCGGGGTCACACAGGGGTCACAGCGGGGTCACAGCGGGGTCACACAGGGGGCACAGCAGGGTCACACCGGGGGTCACAGCAGGGTCACAGCGGGGTCACACAGGGATCACACCGGGGTCACACCGGGAGCACGGGGGGGGTCACTCACCTGCAGCTCGGTGGCCTCCCATTCCAGCCACTGGGTGGTGAGGTCGGTGGGCTCCTCCCCCACGGCACAGGTAAAAATACCTGCGGGGGGGGGCGGGGTTACGGGGCTGGGGGAGGGGCTTGGGGGGGGGGGTTATGGGGGCTCCGGGGCTCCGGGGCTATGGGGGGTTCGGGGCTGGGGGGGTTCCGGGGGTTCCGGGCTGAGAACGGGGGGCTCGGGGGGGTCCCGGGGGGGGTCCCGGGGCGGTGTCGGGGGGTCCCGGGGGGGGTCCCGGGGGGGTCCCGGGGCGGTGTCGGGGGTCCCGGGGGGGTCCCGGGGGGGTCCCGGGGCGGTGTCGGGGGTCCCGGGGGGTCCCGGGGCGGTGTCGGGGGTCCCGGGGCGGTGTCGGGGGGTCCCGGGGCGGTGTCGGGGGTCCCGGGGGGGTCCCGGGGGGGTCCCGGGGCGGTGTCGGGGGTCCCGGGGGGCTCCCGGGCCGAGCCCCGCACTCACTGGCAGATGGCGTTGGCAGAGAAGAGCACGGTGCCGCTGTCCAGCTCCAGCTGCAGCTGCAGCCCGGGGGGGCTCGGGGGGCTCGGGGGGGGCGCGCGGCCCCGCTGTGGGGCGGGAGCGGCTCAGGCCCCGCCGGGGGTCCCGGGCCCGGCCGGGGATCAGGCCGGGGGTCAGGCCCAGGGACCGGCGGGCCCGGGTGCGCGGCCCCGGGGGGGTGGGTGGGTGGGTGGGGGGGTTGTGAGGGCGGCGGTCTCACCTGCGGGGTCGCCCAGGTGCGGCCGCACGGGCGCGGGGGCGGCGCCGGCGGCCGCGAGCACCTTGAGGGCGGCGGGAGCGCCCGGCGGGACCCGGAGCCGCATGGCGGGAGGGGGCGGGGCCGCGCGGGGCACGGCGGGACGGGGGCGGGACGGGGCGGAGCCAACGGCTTGGGCCCCGCCCCTCTGGCCCCGCCCAAGTCTCGCGAGAGCGCGGGCGGGAGGGGTCGCCATGGCAACAGGGACGCTGCGGCCGGGGCTGCCATGGCCGCGGTGGGAATGAGACGGGAAAAGAACGGGAAAAAAAACGGGAAAAGAACGGGAAAACGGCGGGAAAACGGGATAGGAACTGGTTTGGATCATGGGCGGGCCGGGGTCCAGCCGGCTCCGGGGGCTCCCGGCGCCCCCAGCCCCATCCCGGCTCCGCAGGCACCGAGGGGAGGTCGGGATTTTACCCCGAATTTCACCAAAACACCGTGAACTTCACCCAAACCTCCCCGGGTTTAACCCACATTTCACCCGAATTTTGTTACACTCGGCGCAGATTTCAGCGGTTTTCACCCCAATTTTATTAATTTCAGCCACGACTCCCCGTCAAGTTTAACCACTTTTTATTTTTCCACTTAAATATTCTCTTTAAATACAGCATCGTCCCGGGGAACTGCGGAAAAGGCGGGAAAAAAAATGAATAAAGAGTTGGGGAGAAGCTTTGGATTCATTGGGGGCTTGAAACTGAAATTAAAAACTGAAAAAATGGAATTTAAAATGGAAGAGGGAAAAGGAAATGAAAAAGGAAATTTAGAGGGAACTAAGGAGGAAAGAAAAAGGAAATGAAAAGAAAATTAAAAGGAAATTTAAAAATTGAAAAGGGAAATAAAAAGGAAATTAAAAAAATTTAAAAGGAAATTAAAAGGAAATAAAAAAGAAATAAAAAGGAAATTAAAAAGAAATTAAAAGGGAAATTAATGGAATTTAAAAAGAAAGAAGTGCAAGTAAAAAATTAAAATAAAGAAATAAAAAAGGCAATAAAAATAGAGAAAGGGAATAAAAACGAAATTTTTAAAAAAATTCGATTTAAAAGAAAAAAAATAAAGGAATAAAAAAAAGAAATAAAAAAAATGAAGGCAATAAAAAATAAAGCAGAAAATCAAAATGACACCAAAAGTTCCGAAGCCGCTTTGGGGTGGGGTGGGGGGGGAATTTTGGGGTCCCCGGGGGTTTTGGGGTCCCCGGGGTGGGGTGGGGGAGCAGCACCAGCCCCAGGGAACCCAGCGGGCCCCACCCAGCCCAGGTGAGAGCCCCCCCGGGCCCTGGGCCGGGACTGGGACAAACTGGGAACGCTGGGCTGGGGGGGGGGGAGCACCAACGGGGGAGGGGCGGCTGCGGGGTCAGCGCCCCCTGCACCCCCCCCACCCCGCACAGGGGGGGAAATCTGGGTGAGAAAAGAAAAAAATCGGGATTTGGGGGCATTTCCGGGGGATTTGGGGGCATTCCTGGGGGATTTGGGGGCATTTCCGGGGGATTTGGGGGCATTTCTGGGGGATTTGGGGCCATTCCTGGGGGATTTGGGGCCATTCCTGGGGGATTTGGGGCCATTTCTGGGGGATTTGGGGCCGTTCCTGGGGATTTGGGGCCGTTTCTGGGGGATTTGGGGCGGCTCTGGGGGATTTGGGGGCATTCCCGGGGGATTTGGGGCCATTCCTGGGGGAAACCCCGACCCCCCCTGCACTCAGCCCCCGGGGGACTTTGGGGTCACCGCGGCCCTGGATTGGGGACCGGCCCCTCCCCACCCCAAACCCCCTTTTAGAGCCCCCCAAACCCCCTTTTAGAGCCCCCTGAACCCCTTTTTAGAGCCCCCAAACCCCCTTTTAGAGCCCCCCGAACCCCTCTAATCCCCTTTTCAATCCCTTGGAACCCCTCTGAACCCCCCAAAGCCCTAAAACCCCCCCTCAGACCCCTGAAAAAAATCTCCCCTTGACCCCCTTAAACCCCGCTGGGCTCCCCTAAATTCCTCTTAAAGCCCCAAAACCCCCTCTGAAGCCCCTTGAGCCCCTAAAAGACCCTTTAGAGCTCTTTAGAAACACCTTTGGATCAATAAACCCCGATCAGCCCCCCTGGAACCTCCCTGAACCCCTAAAAACCCAACTCTGAACCCCAAAAAAACCCCTCAATGCCCCCATAACCCCTAAAAACCCAACTCTGAACCCCAAAAACCCCTCAATGCCCCCATAACCCCTAAACCCCCCACTCTGAACCCCAAAAAATCCCTCAATGCCCCCATAACCCCTAAAAACCCCACTCTGAACCCCAAAAAAAACCCTCAATGCCCCCATAACCCCCAAAAACCCAACTCTGAACCCCAAAAAACCCCTCAATGCCCCCATAACCCCCAAAAACCCAACTCTGAACCCCAAAACTCCCTCAATGCCCCCATAACCCCTAAAAACCCCACTCTGAACCCCAAAACCCCTCAATGCCCCCATAACCCCTCAACCCCCCCCTCTGAGCCCCCTTCAAACCCTCACCCCCCTCCTGAAGCCCCTCCTGAGCCCCCCCACGGGGGGCAGGTGACCCCCAGGAGCACCTGGGGACCCCAAAGCCCCAAACTGGGGGAGCAGCTCAGAGCCCCGTGTGGGGAGATGGGAAAGTTCTGGAAAACAACGGCGGATTTGGGGGGGAACCTGGGGGCTGGGGGCGCCCAGGTGAGCAGATCCAGGTGAGCAGATCCCACAGTCTGGAGGGTCCAGGTGAGCAGGTCCAGGTGAGCAGATCCCAGAGTCCAAGGGCACCCAGGTGAGCAGATCCAGGTGAGCAGATCCCAGAGTCCAAGGGCACCCAGGTGAGCAGATCCAGGTGAGCAGATCCCAGAGTCCAAGGGCACCCAGGTGAGCAGATCCAGGTGAGCAGATCCCAGAGTCCAAGGGCGCCCAGGTGAGCAGATCCAGGTGAGCAGATCCCAGAGTCCAAGGGCGCCCAGGTGAGCAGATCCAGGTGAGCAGATCCCAGAGTCCAAGGGCACCCAGGTGAGCAGATCCAGGTGAGCAGATCCCAGTCCTGTAGGGTCCAGGTGAGCAGATCCAGGTGAGCAGATCCCAGAGTCCAAGGGCGCCCAGGTGAGCAGATCCAGGTGAGCAGATCCAGGTGAGCAGATCCCAAGGGCGCAGACCCAGCCGGGGCAGCCCCACCCCACCCCCTGATCTCCCCCCACTGCTGCTCCTGGCCCAGGTGGGTCTCACCTGGCTGGAGCCAAAACAAGAGGGCAGAGCCCCAGGAAGGAGTTTCAGCCCAGGTGCCTCAGGAAGGCCGGGGCACAGGTGAGCTCCCCGTGAGTCCCAAGGAAGGGCTGGAAGGAGCAGGTGAGTCTGGAGAAGCCACACCTGGAGAACCTGAACCCATCCCCGTCGGGCCAGTTTGATGCCAGTGGAGCCAGGTGGGAGCAGAGGTGAGCAGGAAGCACCTGAGGAGCAGCCCAGGGAATTCCAGGTGCTCCAGGAACAGCAGGAGCTGCACACCTGTGCACACCTGCAGGGCTCTGAGCCTGGTGGAATCATCCTGAGTGCTGGAACTGCTTTTTTGGGAAACACGGCCAGGTGAGGCTCACCTGGACGGATGGAGCTCACCTGGGATGGGCAGGGAGCCGACTGAGGGCTCAGGGATCAGGTAGGGCAGGGCCAGGTGACACCTGCCACACCTGCGGGGCTCTGGGATGGCTCCAGGACCACCTGGATGCACAGAGCCCAGCAGCCAGGTGTGGGGCCAGGGAGCACAGGTAGGGGCAGGGACATGAGCAGGCCCCAACCCCCCCCCACAGCTGCAGGTGAACGAACGTTCCAGAAGGTTCCAGCAGGTACAGGTGATCAATGCCAGGTGATGGAGGAGCCAATGAGCAGGTGAAGTGGGTTCAACCCCGCCCCCCCCCCAAAATTTTCCAGGTGAGTTTGGTGATCCAGTCTCGGGTCTCAGGTGCTCCCCCAATCCATCCCGGCTGCAGGTGAGCGGGAGCATCACCTGGGTGAGGTGGGGCAGGGTGTGGCCCAGGTGAGACATTCATGAAACCCACAGCAATTGGGGGGAAAGGGAGAGTGGATCCAGCCCAGGTGAGTCCCGGCACAGGTGGACCCCTGCCAGGTGAGTGGGCCAGGTAAAATCCTCTGTGCAGAGAAGCCCCCGCCAATGAAATAATCAATCCACGGAATAAATAACGGAGCCAGAGGGCCTGAGGCCGCTCATACGGGCAGGTGAGGCAGGTGAGGCTGCTCCAGGTGCTCGGGGAGATCCGGGGGTGCTCCTCCTTGCTGGCAGGGACAGGTGAGACCCCCAGCCTCCTTCCGGGGGGGGGCCGGAGGCTGCAGCCGGCTGCTCCAGGTGGCCGCTGCCACCCTTGGCACCTGCCCGTGGCTCCAGCTGGCAGTAGAGCCCAGGTGCGTCGGCCAGGTAAGGCTGGGAGCCCACCTGGGCCGGGGGGTAGCACAGCACGGAAGATTCCAGAGCCGGGAACTGGGCTGGGGACGAGGACGGCGGAGGCCAGGCCGGGGCAGGGCGGAGCTTTCACCTGCCAGGTGTTGTCATCCAGGTGCTCCCCCAGGACGCAGAGCCCGCCCCCTTCCCCCCCGGAGCCGCTGCCAGAGTCTTCCTCGGCCTTCAGCCTCTCCAGCTCCTCGGCCGTCTGCAGGTGCAGCACCGCCCGCTCGTTCTCCGCCAGGTACTCCTGGAAGTCCTGAGTCTCGGGGGGCTGGGGGGGCGGCCAGGTGGGGCCGGGCAGGCCAGGTGCTGCTCCTTCCTCCTCCTCCTCCTCCTCCTCCTGGCCGCGGCGGCTCTGCAGCTCCAGCTTCATCAAGGTGTGCAGGAAGTGGGTGCGCACGCGCAGGGGGTTGAACTCGATGCGCCCCGCCAGGTTCCCGCAGCCGTCCCGGGAGCAGCCGCACGGGAACGAGGTGCGGTCCACCTGGGGAGCCAGGTGAGGTGAGGGGCACCTGTGGGACCTCCAGCCCCGGCCCTAACAGCCCGCTGGGCACGGGGGGGTCACCTCAGCCAGGTGTCCTCCCGCTGGGAGGAGATGGGCACAGGTGGAGGATCCCCCCCCCTCACCCCCAGCCCAGGGTGATCCCAGAGCCCACCTGGACAGGTGGGGGTTTGGCATTCCAGGTATGCCCAAAACACACCTGGAGCTGCTCCTGCTCCTTCAAGGAACACCTGCTGGGCCCCAACCCCCAGCTGCCTCACCTGGCACCCACAGGGAGGACACGGGCACGGTGGGCGTGGCCAACCTCGAGTCCCACCTGTCCCCCCCTTTTCCCAGGTCACCTGGCACTGGATGCCCTCACCTGGCACACCTGGCTCTCCCCACTCCTCAAGAACACTGAACAGGGACAGGTGCACCTGTCCCAAAAGCCTCACCCCGCTGCTCACCTGGCACACCTGGCCCCTCCCCAAAGCCCTGGCGCTCACCTGGCACTGGCTGCCCTCACCTGGCACACCTGGCCCTCCCCAAATCCCCTCCCCAGCCCTCACCTGGCACACCTGGCCCCTCCCCAAAGCCCCAACACTCACCTAGCACTGGCTGCCCTCACCTGGCACACCTGGCTCTCCTCAAAGCCCCACCCCACAGCTCACCTGGCACACCTGGCTCTCCCCAAATCCCCTCCCCAGCCCTCACCTGGCACACCTGGCCCTCCCCAAATCCCCTCCCCAGCCTCCCCTGGCACACCTGGCCCCTCCCCGCAGCCCTGCTGCTCACCTGGCACTGGATGCCGGCCTGGCTGCAGGCGCAGGTGCGCGGCTCGCAGGTGAGGCGGCAGAGGCAGCCGCACTGCTCGCGGGAGAGGCGCAGCGCCCGCAGCTCCTGCCGCTCCTCGGCGTCGATGCGGCGCACACCTGAGGGCGCGCAGCAGCGCCCGGCGCCGCTTGGTGGGGCAGCGGCTGCAGGTAGAAGTAATCGCCCACCTCCACCTGCCCCACGTCCAGGT
>JAJNNQ010000497.1:0-23170 GCA_027886175.1 Phylloscopus collybita
GATGGAATCTACCACCAGTTGGAAGTTTGTCTGCCTTTGTAGTGCCAAAGGCCTTTTAAAAACTGACATCCGGAATGTGGGGTGAAGACTTTGGTTTCCCATGGAAAAGGGCCACCATTCCTGTCTGATGCTGTCTGCTGCCCACTCGGCTTCTGCCTACTTAAATTCCACTAAAATTCCATACCAATAAGGATATCTCCCAGATGCAATATACCACCAGTTGGAAGTTTTTCTGCCCTTGTAGTGCCAAAGGCCTCCTACAAACCGACATACGGAGACTGGTGTGACTGCTTTGGTGTCCCAAGGATAGGGCCACCGTTCGTGTCTAATGCTGTCTGCCTGCCACTGGGCAGATTGCTACTAAAATTGGATACAAATGAAGATATCTCCCAGATGGAATCTACCACCAGTTGGAATTTTGTCTGCCATTGCACTGCAAAAGGCGCGTTACAAACTGACATTCAGGAACGTGAGGTGGAGTCCTTGGTTTCCCATGGAAAAGGGCCGCCGTTCGTGTCTAATGCTGTCTGCCTGCCACTGGGCTTTTGCCTGCTGAAATTCCATACAAATGAGGATATCCCGCAGATGGAATCTACCACCAGCTGGAAGTTTGTCTGCCCTTGTACTGCCAAAAGCCTCCTACAAACTGACATCAGGAACATGAGGTGGAGACGTTGGTTTCCCATGGAAAAAGGCCAGCGTTCGTGTCTAATGCTGTCTGCCTGCCAAAGGGCTTTTGCCTGCTGTAATTCCTTACGAATGAGTATATCTCCCAGATGGAATATACCAGCACATGGAAGGTTCTTTGTCCTTGTAGTGCCAAAGGCCTCCTACAAAATAACATCAGAAATGTGAGGTGGAGGCTTTGGTTTCCCATAGAAAAGCTCCACCGTTCGTGTCTAAATCTGTAAGCCGCACACTGGGTTTAGGCCTGCTGAAACTCCATAGAAATGAGGATATCTCCCAGGTGCAATCCACCATCAGATGGAAGTTTGTCGACCCTTGTAGATCCAAATGCCTCCTACAAACTGACATAAGGAATATAGGGTGTATAATTTCGTTTCCCATGGAAATGGGCCACTGTTCGTGTCTAATGGTGTCTGACTGCCAATGGGCTTATGCCTTCTGAATTTGCATACAAATGAGGATATCTCCCAGATGGAATCGACCACGAAATGGAAGTTTTTCTGACCTTGTAGTGCCAAAGACCTCCTACAAACTGAAATCCGGAAGGTGGGGTGGAGACTTTTATCTCCCATGGAAAAGGGCCAGCATTCGTGTCTAAGGATGTCTGCCTGCCACTGGACTTACGCCTGTTAAAATTCCATCCAAATGAGGATAAATCCCAGGTGCAATCTACCACCAGATGGAAGTTTGTCTGCCCTTGTAGTTCCAAAGGCCTCCTACAAACTGACATCCGGAACGTGCGGTGGAGACATTGGTTTCCCATGGAAATGGGCCGCCGTTTGTGCCTAATGCTATGTGCCTGCCAATGGGTCTCTGCCTAGTAAAATTCCACACAAATGAGGATATCTCCCAGATGGAGTCTACCACAAGTTGAAAGTTTTTCTACCATTGTAATGCAAATGGCCACCTACAAACTGACATCAGGAATCTGGAGAGGACGCTTTGGTTTCCCATGGAAAAGGGCCAGCCTTGTTGTTTATTGCTGTCTCCTTGCCACTGGGTTTAGCCCTACCTAAATTACATACAAATGAGGATATCTCCCAGATGGAATCTACCACCAGATGGAAGTTTCTTTGACCTTGTAGTTCCAAAGGCCTCCTACAAACTGACATCAGGAACATGGGGAGAAGACTTTGCTTTCCCATGGAAGAGGGCCACCGTTCCTGTCTAATGCTGTCTGCCTGCCACTGCGGTTATGACTACTGAAATTACATACAAATGTGGATATCTCCCAGATGCAATATGACACCAGTTGGAAGTTTGTCCACTCTTGTAGTGCCAAAAGCCTCCTACAAACTGACATCAGGAACCTAGGGTGGAGACTTTGGTTTTGCATGGAAATGGGCCACCATTAGTGTCTAATGCTGTCTGTCGGCCACTAGTTTTCTCCCTACTGACATTCCACCAAAATTCCATACAAATGAGGATATCTCCCAGATGGAATCTAGCAACAGATGGAAGTTTCTCTCACTCTGTAGTTCTAAAGGCCTCCTACAAACTGACATCAGGAACATGGGGTGGAGACTTTGTTTTCCCATGGAAAAGGGCCACCCTTCGTGCCTAATGCTGTCTGCCTGCCACTGGGCTTATGTGCACTAAAATTCCACTAAAATTCCACTAAAATTCCATACAAATGAGGACATCTCCTAGCTGCAATATACCGCCAGATGGAAGATTGTCTGCCCTTGTAGTGCCAAAAGGCCTTCTGCAAACTGACATAAGGAACGTAGGGTGTATAATTTGGTTTCCCATGGAAATGGGCCACTGATCGTGTCTAATGGTGTCTGCCTGCCACTGGGCTTATGCCTGCTAAAATTGCATACAAATGAGGATATCTCCCAGATGGAATTGACCACCAGATGGAAGTTTGTCTGCCCTTGTAGTGCAAAGGCCTCCTACAAACTGACATCAGGAACTTGGAGTGGACACATTGGTTTCCAATGGAAAAGGGCCACCGTTAGTGTTCCATGCTCTCTCCTTGCCACTCGGCTTACGACTACAGAAATTACATACAAATGAGGATATCTTCCAGATTCAATCTACCACCAGACGGAAGTTTCTTTGACCTTGTATTTCCAAAGGCCTCCTACAAACTGACATCAGGAACATGGTGTAGAGACTTTGTTTTCCCATCGAAGAGGGCCACCGTTCCTGTCTATTGCTGTCTGCCTGCCACTGGGGTTATGACTACTGAAATTACATACAAATGTGGATATCTCCCAGATGCAATATGGCACCAGTTGGAAGTTTGTCTGCTCTTGTAGTGCCAAAGGCCTCCTACAAACTGACATCAG
Organism: Phylloscopus collybita; assembly: GCA_027886175.1. NCBI lineage: Eukaryota > Metazoa > Chordata > Aves > Passeriformes > Phylloscopidae > Phylloscopus > Phylloscopus collybita. The sequence continues at coordinate 2,982 of JAJNNQ010000497.1, forward strand.
GAACCTAGGGTGGAGACTTTGGTTTTGCATGGAAATGGGCCACCGTTAGTGTCTAATGCTGTCTGCCGGCCTCTGGTTTTCTCCCTACGGAAATTCCACCAAAATTCCATATAAATGAGGATATCTCCCAGATGGAATCTAGCAACAGATGGAAGTTCCTCTGACCTTGTAGTTCCAAAGAAGTCCTACAAACTGACATCAGGAACATGGGGTGGAGACTTTGTTTTCCCATGGAAAAGGGCCACCCTTCGTGTCTAATGCTGTCTGCCTGCCACTGGGCTTATGCGTACTAAAATTCCACTAAAATTCTATACAAATGAGTACATCTCCTAGCTGCAATCTACCGCCAGATGGAAGTTTGCCTGCCCTTGTACTGCCAAAGGCCTCCTGCAAACTGACATCAGGAGGCTGGGGTGGAGACGTTGGTTACCCATGGAAAAGGGCCTTTTCATGTCCAATGCTGTCTCCTTGGCACTGGGCTTATGATTACTAAAATACCATACAAATGAGGATATCTCCCACATGGAATCTACAACCAGTTGGAAGGTTTTCTGCCCTTGTAGTTCGAAAGGCCTTCTACAAATTGACATCCGGAATGTGGGGTGGAGACTTTGGTTTCTCATGGAAAAGGGCCACTGTTGCTGTCTAATGCTGTCTGCCTGCCACTGGGCTTATGCCTAGTAAAATTCCATACAAATGAGGATATCTCCCAGGAGCAATCCACCACCAGATGGAACTTTGTCGACCCTTGTAGTGCCAAATGCCTCCTACAAACTGACATAAGGAACGTAGGGTGTATAATTTCGTTTCCCATGGAAATGGGCCTCGGTTCGTGTCTAATGGTGTCTGCCTGCCACTGGGCTTATGTCTGCTGAAATTGCATACAAATGAGGATATCTCCCAGATGGAATCGACCACCAGATGGAAGTTTTTCTGACCTTGTAGTGCCAAAACCTCCTACAAACTGATATCCGTATGGTGGGGTGGAGACTTTGATTTCCCATGGAAAAGGGCCAGCATTCGTGTCTAAGGATGTCTGCCTGCCACTGGGCTTATGCCTGTTAAAATTCTTACAAATGAGGATAAATCCCAGATGGAATCTACCACCAGTTGGAAGTTCGTCTGCCTTTGTAGTGCCAAAGGCCTTTTACAAACTGTCATCCGGAATGTGGGGTGGAGACTTTGGTTTCTCATGGAAAAGGGCCACCATTCCTGTCTGATTCTGTCTGCTGCCCACTCGGCTTCTGCCTACTTAAATTCCACTAAAATTCCATACAAATAAGGATATCTCCCTGATGCAGTATACCACCAGTTGGAAGTTTTTCTGCCCTTGTAGTGCCAAAGGCCTCCTACAAACTGACATACGGAGACTGGGGTGGCGACTTTGGTGTCCCATGGAAAAGGGCCACCGTTCGTGTCTAATGCTGTCCGCCTGCCACTGTGCCGATGGCGACTGAAATTCCATAACAAATGACGACATCTCCCAGGTGCAATCTACTACCGGATGGAAGTTTTGCCTGCCTTTTTAGTGCCAAAGGCCTCTTACAAATTCACATCAGGAACGTGGGGTGGAGACTTTGGTTTCCCATGGAAAGGTCCACCGTTCGTTGCTAATGCTGTCTGCCTGCCACTGGGCAGATTGCTACTAAAATTGGATACAACTGAAGATATCTCCCAGATGGAATCGACCACCAGTTGGAATTTTGTCTGCCATTGTAGTGTAAAAAGCCCCCAACAAACTGACATTCAGGAACGTGAGGTGGAGACCTGGGTTTCCAATGGAAAAGTGCCGCCGTTCGTGTTTAATGCTGTCTGCCTGCCACTGGGCTTTTGCCTGCTGAAATTCCATACAAATGAGGATATCTCCCAGATGGAATCTACCAGGAGCTGGAAGTTTGTCTGCCCTTCTACTGCCAAAAGCCTCCGACAAACTGACATCAGGAACATGGGGTGGAGACTTTGGTTTCCCATGGAAAAGGGCCACATTACGTGTCTAATGCTGTCTGCCTGCCAAAGGGCTTATGCCTCATGTAATTCCTTACAAATGAGTATATCTCCCAGATGGAATATACCAGCACATGGAAGGTTGTTTGCCCTTGAAGTGCCAAAGGCCTCCTACAAACTAACATCAGGAACATGAGGTGGAAGCTTTGGTTTCGCATGGAAAAGGAGCACTGTTTGTGTCTAATGCTGTCTGCCTGCCACAGGGCTTCTGTCTGCTGAAATTCCATACAAATGTGGATATCTCCCCGATGCAATGAATCACCAGACGGAAGTGTGTCTGCCCATATAGTGCCAAAGGCCTCCTACAAACTGACATCTGGAACCTGGGCTAGAGACTTTGACTTCCCATGGAAACGGCCCACCGTTCGTGTCTAATGCTGTCTGCCTGCAAATGGGATTATGAGTGCTGAAATTCCATACAACTGAGGATATCTCCCAGGTGCAACCTACCACCCGATGGAAGTTTCTCTGCCCTTGTAGTGCCAAAGGCCTTCTACAAACTGACATCTGGAATGTGAGGTGGAGACTTTGGTTTTCCATGGGATAGTGCCACAGTTAGTGTCTAATGCTGTCTGCCTGTCACTGGGCCTATTCCTGCTAAAATTCCATACAAATGAGGATATCTCCCAGCAGGAATCTACCACCAGTTGGAAGTTTATCTGCCCTTTTAGTTCCAAAGGCCTCTTAAAAACTGACATCAGGAACCTGGGGTGGAGACTTTGGTTTTCCATGGAGAAGGGCCACCGTTCGTGTCTATTGCTGTCTGCCTGCCACTGGGCTTCTGCCGGCTGAAATTCCACTAAAATTCCATACAAATGAGGACATCACCCAGGTGGAATCTACCATCAGATGGAAGGATTTCTGCCCCTGTAGTGCTATAGGCCTCCTAAAAACTGACATTGGGAATGTGCGGTGGAGACTTTGATTTCCCATGGAAAAGGGCCACCGTTCCTGTCTGATGTTGTCTGATGGCTACTCGGATTCTGCCTAATTTAATTCAACTAAAATTCCATATTAATAAGGATATCTCCCATATGGAATATACCACGAGATGGAAGTTTGTCCGCCCTTGTAGTGCCAAAGGCCTCCTGCAAACTGGCACTAGGAACATGGGGTGAAGACTTTGGTTTTCCATGGAAAAGGGCCACCGTTCCTGTCTAATGCTGTCTGCCTACCACTGGGCTTATGGCTGCTAAAATTGCATAGAAATGCAGATATCCCCCAGGTGCAACCGACCACCAGTTGGAAGTTTGTCTGGCCTTGTAGTGCCAATGGCCTCCTACAAACTGACATTCCGGAACGTGAGGTGGAGACTTTGGTTTCCCATTGAAAAGGCCACAGTTCGTATCTAATGCTGTCTGCCTGCCAAAGGGCTTATGCCTACCGTAATTCCTTACAAATGAGTATATCTCCCAGATGGAATATACCAGCACATGGAAGGTTGTTTGCCCTTGTAGTGCCAAAGGCCTCCTACAAACTAACATCAGAAATGTGAGGTGGAGACTTTGGTTTCCCATGGAAAAGGTCCACCGTTCGTGTCTAAAGATGTCTGCCGCACACTGGGCTTAGGCCTGCTGAAACTCCATACAAATGAGGATATCTCCTTGATGCAATCAACCACCAGACGGAACTTTGTCTGCCCTTGTAGTGCCAAAGGCCTCCTACAAACTGACACCAGGAACCTGGAGTGGTGACTTTGGTTTCCCATGGAAATGGGCCAGCGTTCGTGTCTAATGATGTGTGCCTGCCAGTAGGCTTCTGCCTATTAAAATTCCACTAAAATTCCATACAAATGAAAATGTCTCCCACGTGCAATCTACCACCAGATGGAAGTTTGTCTGCCCCTGTAGAGCCAAAGGCTTGCTACAAATTGAGATCACAGACCTGGGGTGGAGACGTTGGTTTCCCATGCAAAAGGGCTCCTGTTCGTGTCTAATGCTGTCTCCTTTCCCCTGGGCTTATGCATACTAAAATTCCATACGAATGAGGATATCTCCCAGGTGAAATCTACCACCAGATGGAAGTTTTTCGGCTCTTGTAGTTCCAAAGGCTTCCTATAAACTGACATGAGGAGCCTGGGGTGGAGACTTTGGTTTCCCATGGATATGGGCCAGCGTTCGTGCGTAATGCTGTCTGCCTGCCGCTGGACTTCTGCCTACTAAATTTCCACTAAAATTCCATACAAATGAGGATATCTCCGAGGTTCAATCTACCACCAGATGGAATTTTGTCTGCCCTTGTAGTTGCAAAGCCCTCCTACAAACTGACATCAGGAGCGTGAGTTGGAGACTTTGGTTTCCCATGGAAAATGGCTACTGTTTGTGTCTAATGCTGTCTGCCTGCCAGTGGGCTTATGGCACCTAAAATTACATACAAATAAGGATATCTCCCAGATGCAAAATGCCACCAGTTGGAAGATTGTCTCTTCGTGTAGTGCCAGAGGCCTCCTAGAAAATGACATCAGGAACCTGGGGTGGAGACTTTGGTTTCCCATGAAAATGGGCCACTATTTTCGTATAGTTCTGTCTTCCTGCTGCTGGGATTCTGCCTACTAAAATTCCACTAAAATTCCATACAAATGAGAATATCTCCCAGGTGCAATCTAACACCAGATGGAAGTTTCTCTGCCCTTGTGGTTCCAAAGGCCTCCTACAAACTGACATCAGGAACATGGGGTGAAGACTTTGTTTTCCCATGGAAGAGGGCCACCGTTCCTGTCTAATGCTATCTGCCTGCCACTGGGGTTATGACTACTGAAATTACATACAAATGTGGATATCTCCCAGATGCAATATGACACCAGTTGGAAGTTTGTCTACTCTTGTAGTGCCAAAAGCCTCCTACAAACTGACATCAGGAACCTAGGGTGGAGACTTTGGTTTTGCATGGAAATGGGCCACCGTTAGTGTCTAATGCTGTCTGTCGGCCACTAGTTTTCTCCCTACTGACATTCCACCAAAATTCCATACAAATGAGGATATCTCCCAGATGGAATCTAGCAACAGATGGAAGTTTCTCTCACCCTGTAGTTCTAAAGGCCTCCTACAAACTGACATCAGGAACATGGGGTGGAGACTTTGTTTTCCCATGGAAAAGGGCCACCCTTCGTGTCTAATGCTGTCTGCCTGCCACTGGGCTTATGTGTACTAAAATTCCACTAAAATTCCATACAAATGAGGACATCTCCTAGCTGCAATATACCGCCAGATGGAAGATTGTCTACCCTTGTGGTGCCAAAGGCCTCCTGCAAACTGACATCAGGGGGCTGGGGTGGAGACGTTGCTTTCCCATGGAAAAGGGCCTGTTTCATGTCCAATGCTGTCCTCTTGCCACTGGGCTTATGAGTACTAAAATTTCATACAAATGAGGATATATTCCAGATGGAATCTCCCACCAGTTGGAAATTTGTCTGCCCTTGTAGTTCCAAAGGCCTTCTACAAACTGACATCCGGAATGTGGGGTGGAGACTTTGGTTTCTCATGGAAAAGGGCCACTGTTCGTGTCTAATGCTCTCTGCCTGCCACTGGGCTTATGCCTAGTAAAATTGCATACAAATGAGGATATCTCCCAGATGGAATCTTCCACCAGTTGGAAGTTTGTCTGCCCTTGTAGTGCCAAAAGGCCTTCTGCAAACTGACATAAGGAACGTAGGGTGTATAATTTCGTTTCCCATGGAAATGGGCCACTGATCGTGTCTAATGGTGTCTGCCTGCCACTGGGCTTATGCCTGCTAAAATTGCATACAAATGAGGATATCTCCCAGATGGAATTGACCACCAGATGGAAGTTTGTCTGCCCTTGTAGTGCAAAGGCCTCCTACAAACTGACATCAGGAACTTGGAGTGGACACATTGGTTTCCAATGGAAAAGGGCCACCGTTAGTGTTCCATGCTCTCTCCTTGCCACTCGGCTTACGACTACAGAAATTACATACAAATGAGGATATCTTCCAGATTCAATCTACCACCAGACGGAAGTTTCTTTGACCTTGTATTTCCAAAGGCCTCCTACAAACTGACATCAGGAACATGGTGTAGAGACTTTGTTTTCCCATCGAAGAGGGCCACTGTTCCTATCTATTGCTGTCTGCCTGCCACTGGGGTTATGACTACTGAAATTACATACAAATATGGATATCTCCCAGATGCAATATGGCACCAGTTGGAAGTTTGTCTGCTCTTGTAGTGCCAAAGGCCTCCTACAAACTGACATCAGGAACCTAGGGTGGAGACTTTGGTTTTGCATGGAAATGGGCCACCGTTAGTGTCTAATGCTGTCTGCCGGCCTCTGGTTTTCTCCCTACGGAAATTCCACCAAAATTCCATATAAATGAGGATATCTCCCAGATGGAATCTAGCAACAGATGGAAGTTCCTCTGACCTTGTAGTTCCAAAGAAGTCCTACAAACTGACATCAGGAACATGGGGTGGAGACTTTGTTTTCCCATGGAAAATGGCCACCCTTCGTGTCTAATGCTGTCTGCCTGCCACTGGGCTTATGCGTACTAAAATTCCACTAAAATTCTATACAAATGAGTACATCTCCTAGCTGCAATCTACCGCCAGATGGAAGTTTGCCTGCCCTTGTACTGCCAAAGGCCTCCTGCAAACTGACATCAGGAGGCTGGGGTGGAGACGTTGGTTACCCATGGAAAAGGGCCTTTTCATGTCCAATGCTGTCTCCTTGGCACTGGGCTTATGATTACTAAACTTCCATACAAATGAGGATATCTCCCAGATGGAATATACAACCAGTTGGAAGTTTTTCTGCCCTTGTAGTTCCAAAGGCCTTCTACAAATTGACATCCGGAATGTGGGGTGGAGACTTTGGTTTCTCATGGAAAAGGGCCACTGTTGCTGTCTAATGCTGTCTGCCTGCCACTGGGCTTATGCCTATTAAAATTCCATACAAATGAGGATATCTCCCAGGAGCAATCCACCACCAGATGGAACTTTGTCGACCCTTGTAGTGCCAAATGCCTCCTACAAACTGACATAAGGAACGTAGGGTGTATAATTTCGTTTCCCATGGAAATGGGCCTCGGTTCGTGTCTAATGGTGTCTGCCTGCCACTGGGCTTATGTCTGCTGAAATTGCATACAAATGAGGATATCTCCCAGATGGAATCGACCACCAGATGGAAGTTTTTCTGACCTTGTAGTGCCAAAACCTCCTACAAACTGATATCCGTATGGTGGGGTGGAGACTTTGATTTCCCATGGAAAAGGGCCAGCATTCGTGTCTAAGGATGTCTGCCTGCCACTGGGCTTATGCCTGTTAAAATTCTTACAAATGAGGATAAATCCCAGATGGAATCTACCACCAGTTGGAAGTTCGTCTGCCTTTGTAGTGCCAAAGGCCTTTTACAAACTGTCATCCGGAATGTGGGGTGGAGACTTTGGTTTCTCATGGAAAAGGGCCACCATTCCTGTCTGATTCTGTCTGCTGCCCACTCGGCTTCTGCCTACTTAAATTCCACTAAAATTCCATACAAATAAGGATATCTCCCTGATGCAGTATACCACCAGTTGGAAGTTTTTCTGCCCTTGTAGTGCCAAAGGCCTCCTACAAACTGACATACGGAGACTGGGGTGGCGACTTTGGTGTCCCATGGAAAAGGGCCACCGTTCGTGTCTAATGCTGTCCGCCTGCCACTGTGCCGATGGCGACTGAAATTCCATAACAAATGACGACATCTCCCAGGTGCAATCTACTACCGGATGGAAGTTTTGCCTGCCTTTTTAGTGCCAAAGGCCTCTTACAAATTCACATCAGGAACGTGGGGTGTAGACTTTGGTTTCCCATGGAAAGGTCCACCGTTCGTTGCTAATGCTGTCTGCCTGCCACTGGGCAGATTGCTACTAAAATTGGATACAACTGAAGATATCTCCCAGATGGAATCGACCACCAGTTGGAATTTTGTCTGCCATTGTAGTGTAAAAAGCCCCCAACAAACTGACATTCAGGAACGTGAGGTGGAGACCTGGGTTTCCAATGGAAAAGTGCCGCCGTTCGTGTTTAATGCTGTCTGCCTGCCACTGGGCTTTTGCCTGCTGAAATTCCATACAAATGAGGATATCTCCCAGATGGAATCTACCAGGAGCTGGAAGTTTGTCTGCCCTTGTACTGCCAAAAGCCTCCGACAAACTGACATCAGGAACATGGGGTGGAGACTTTGGTTTCCCATGGAAAAGGGCCACATTACGTGTCTAATGCTGTCTGCCTGCCACTGGGCTTATGGCTATTAAAATTCCATACAAATGAGGATATCTCCCAGGAGCAATCCACCACCAGATGGAACTTTGTCGACCCTTGTAGTGCCAAATGCCTCCTACAAACTGACATAAGGAACGTAGGGTGTATAATTTCGTTTCCCATGGAAATGGGCCTCGGTTCGTGTCTAATGGTGTCTGCCTGCCACTGGGCTTATGTCTGCTGAAATTGCATACAAATGAGGATATCTCCCAGATGGAATCGACCACCAGATGGAAGTTTTTCTGACCTTGTAGTGCCAAAACCTCCTACAAACTGATATCCGTATGGTGGGGTGGAGACTTTGATTTCCCATGGAAAAGGGCCAGCATTCGTGTCTAAGGATGTCTGCCTGCCACTGGGCAGATTGCTACTAAAATTGGATACAACTGAAGATATCTCCCAGATGGAATCGACCACCAGTTGGAATTTTGTCTGCCATTGTAGTGTAAAAAGCTCCCAACAAACTGACATTCAGGAACGTGAGGTGGAGACCTGGGTTTCCAATGGAAAAGTGCCGCCGTTCGTGTTTAATGCTGTCTGCCTGCCACTGGGCTTTTGCCTGCTGAAATTCCATACAAATGAGGATATCTCCCAGATGGAATCTACCAGGAGCTGGAAGTTTGTCTGCCCTTGTACTGCCAAAAGCCTCCGACAAACTGACATCAGGAACATGGGGTGGAGACTTTGGTTTCCCATGGAAAAGGGCCACATTACGTGTCTAATGCTGTCTGCCTGCCAAAGGGCTTATGCCTCATGTAATTCCTTACAAATGAGTATATCTCCCAGATGGAATATACCAGCACATGGAAGGTTGTTTGCTCTTGAAGTGCCAAAGGCCTCCTACAAACTAACATCAGGAACATGAGGTGGAAGCTTTGGTTTCGCATGGAAAAGGAGCACTGTTTGTGTCTAATGCTGTCTGCCTGCCACAGGGCTTCTGTCTGCTGAAATTCCATACAAATGTGGATATCTCCCCGATGCAATGAATCACCAGACGGAAGTGTGTCTGCCCATATAGTGCCAAAGGCCTCCTACAAACTGACATCTGGAACCTGGGCTAGAGACTTTGACTTCCCATGGAAACGGCCCACCGTTCGTGTCTAATGCTGTCTGCCTGCAAATGGGATTATGAGTGCTGAAATTCCATACAACTGAGGATATCTCCCAGGTGCAACCTACCACCCGATGGAAGTTTCTCTGCCCTTGTAGTGCCAAAGGCCTTCTACAAACTGACATCTGGAATGTGAGGTGGAGACTTTGGTTTTCCATGGGATAGTGCCACAGTTAGTGTCTAATGCTGTCTGCCTGTCACTGGGCCTATTCCTGCTAAAATTCCATACAAATGAGGATATCTCCCAGCAGGAATCTACCACCAGTTGGAAGTTTATCTGCCCTTTTAGTTCCAAAGGCCTCTTAAAAACTGACATCAGGAACCTGGGGTGGAGACTTTGGTTTTCCATGGAGAAGGGCCACCGTTCGTGTCTATTGCTGTCTGCCTGCCACTGGGCTTCTGCCGGCTGAAATTCCACTAAAATTCCATACAAATGAGGACATCACCCAGGTGGAATCTACCATCAGATGGAAGGATTTCTGCCCCTGTAGTGCTATAGGCCTCCTAAAAACTGACATTGGGAATGTGCGGTGGAGACTTTGATTTCCCATGGAAAAGGGCCACCGTTCCTGTCTGATGTTGTCTGATGGCTACTCGGATTCTGCCTAATTTAATTCAACTAAAATTCCATATTAATAAGGATATCTCCCATATGGAATATACCACGAGATGGAAGTTTGTCCGCCCTTGTAGTGCCAAAGGCCTCCTGCAAACTGACACTAGGAACATGGGGTGAAGACTTTGGTTTTCCATGGAAAAGGGCCACCGTTCCTGTCTAATGCTGTCTGCCTACCACTGGGCTTATGGCTGCTAAAATTGCATAGAAATGCAGATATCCCCCAGGTGCAACCGACCACCAGTTGGAAGTTTGTCTGGCCTTGTAGTGCCAATGGCCTCCTACAAACTGACATTCCGGAACGTGAGGTGGAGACTTTGGTTTCCCATTGAAAAGGCCACAGTTCGTATCTAATGCTGTCTGCCTGCCAAAGGGCTTATGCCTACCGTAATTCCTTACAAATGAGTATATCTCCCAGATGGAATATACCAGCACATGGAAGGTTGTTTGCCCTTGTAGTGCCAAAGGCCTCCTACAAACTAACATCAGAAATGTGAGGTGGAGACTTTGGTTTCCCATGGAAAAGGTCCACCGTTCGTGTCTAAAGATGTCTGCCGCACACTGGGCTTAGGCCTGCTGAAACTCCATACAAATGAGGATATCTCCTTGATGCAATCAACCACCAGACGGAACTTTGTCTGCCCTTGTAGTGCCAAAGGCCTCCTACAAACTGACACCAGGAACCTCGAGTGGAGACTTTGGTTTCCCATGGAAATGGGCCAGCGTTCGTGTCTAATGATGTGTGCCTGCCAGTAGGCTTCTGCCTATTAAAATTCCACTAAAATTCCATACAAATGAAAATGTCTCCCACGTGCAATCTACCACCAGATGGAAGTTTGTCTGCCCCTGTAGAGCCAAAGGCTTGCTACAAATTGAGATCACAGACCTGGGGTGGAGACTTTGGTTTCCCATGCAAAAGGGCTCCTGTTCGTGTCTAATGCTGTCTCCTTTCCCCTGGGCTTATGCATACTAAAATTCCATACGAATGAGGATATCTCCCAGGTGAAATCTACCACCAGATGGAAGTTTTTCGGCTCTTGTAGTTCCAAAGGCTTCCTATAAACTGACATGAGGAGCCTGGGGTGGAGACTTTGGTTTCCCATGGATATGGGCCAGCGTTCGTGTGTAATGCTGTCTGCCTGCCGCTGGACTTCTGCCTACTAAATTTCCACTAAAATTCCATACAAATGAGGATATCTCCGAGGTGCAATCTACCACCAGATGGAATTTTGTCTGCCCTTGTAGTTGCAAAGCCCTCCTACAAACTGACATCAGGAGCGTGAGTTGGAGACTTTGGTTTCCCATGGAAAATGGCTACTGTTTGTGTCTAATGCTGTCTGCCTGCCAGTGGGCTTATGGCACCTAAAATTACATACAAATAAGGATATCTCCCAGATGCAAAATGCCACCAGTTGGAAGATTGTCTCTTCGTGTAGTGCCAGAGGCCTCCTAGAAAATGACATCAGGAACCTGGGGTGGAGACTTTGGTTTCCCATGAAAATGGGCCACTATTTTCGTATAGTTCTGTCTTCCTGCTGCTGGGATTCTGCCTACTAAAATTCCACTAAAATTCCATACAAATGAGAATATCTCCCAGGTGCAATCTAACACCAGATGGAAGTTTCTCTGCCCTTGTGGTTCCAAAGGCCTCCTACAAACTGACATCAGGAACATGGGGTGAAGACTTTGTTTTCCCATGGAAGAGGGCCACCGTTCCTGTCTAATGCTGTCTGCCTGCCACTGGGGTTATGACTACTGAAATTACATACAAATGTGGATATCTCCCAGATGCAATATGACACCAGTTGGAAGTTTGTCTACTCTTGTAGTGCCAAAAGCCTCCTACAAACTGACATCAGGAACCTAGGGTGGAGACTTTGGTTTTGCATGGAAATGGGCCACCGTTAGTGTCTAATGCTGTCTGTCGGCCACTAGTTTTCTCCCTACTGACATTCCACCAAAATTCCATACAAATGAGGATATCTCCCAGATGGAATCTAGCAACAGATGGAAGTTTCTCTCACCCTGTAGTTCTAAAGGCCTCCTACAAACTGACATCAGGAACATGGGGTGGAGACTTTGTTTTCCCATGGAAAAGGGCCACCCTTCGTGTCTAATGCTGTCTGCCTGCCACTGGGCTTATGTGTACTAAAATTCCACTAAAATTCCATACAAATGAGGACATCTCCTAGCTGCAATATACCGCCAGATGGAAGATTGTCTACCCTTGTGGTGCCAAAGGCCTCCTGCAAACTGACATCAGGGGGCTGGGGTGGAGACGTTGCTTTCCCATGGAAAAGGGCCTGTTTCATGTCCAATGCTGTCCTCTTGCCACTGGGCTTATGAGTACTAAAATTTCATACAAATGAGGATATATTCCAGATGGAATCTCCCACCAGTTGGAAATTTGTCTGCCCTTGTAGTTCCAAAGGCCTTCTACAAACTGACATCCGGAATGTGGGGTGGAGACTTTGGTTTCTCATGGAAAAGGGCCACTGTTCGTGTCTAATGCTCTCTGCCTGCCACTGGGCTTATGCCTAGTAAAATTGCATACAAATGAGGATATCTCCCAGATGGAATCTTCCACCAGTTGGAAGTTTGTCTGCCCTTGTAGTGCCAAAAGGCCTTCTGCAAACTGACATAAGGAACGTAGGGTGTATAATTTGGTTTCCCATGGAAATGGGCCACTGATCGTGTCTAATGGTGTCTGCCTGCCACTGGGCTTATGCCTGCTAAAATTGCATACAAATGAGGATATCTCCCAGATGGAATTGACCACCAGATGGAAGTTTGTCTGCCCTTGTAGTGCAAAGGCCTCCTACAAACTGACATCAGGAACTTGGAGTGGACACATTGGTTTCCAATGGAAAAGGGCCACCGTTAGTGTTCCATGCTCTCTCCTTGCCACTCGGCTTACGACTACAGAAATTACATACAAATGAGGATATCTTCCAGATTCAATCTACCACCAGACGGAAGTTTCTTTGACCTTGTATTTCCAAAGGCCTCCTACAAACTGACATCAGGAACATGGTGTAGAGACTTTGTTTTCCCATCGAAGAGGGCCACCGTTCCTGTCTATTGCTGTCTGCCTGCCACTGGGGTTATGACTACTGAAATTACATACAAATGTGGATATCTCCCAGATGCAATATGGCACCAGTTGGAAGTTTGTCTGCTCTTGTAGTGCCAAAGGCCTCCTACAAACTGACATCAGGAACCTAGGGTGGAGACTTTGGTTTTGCATGGAAATGGGCCACCGTTAGTGTCTAATGCTGTCTGCCGGCCTCTGGTTTTCTCCCTACGGAAATTCCACCAAAATTCCATATAAATGAGGATATCTCCCAGATGGAATCTAGCAACAGATGGAAGTTCCTCTGACCTTGTAGTTCCAAAGAAGTCCTACAAACTGACATCAGGAACATGGGGTGGAGACTTTGTTTTCCCATGGAAAAGGGCCACCCTTCGTGTCTAATGCTGTCTGCCTGCCACTGGGCTTATGCGTACTAAAATTCCACTAAAATTCTATACAAATGAGTACATCTCCTAGCTGCAATCTACCGCCAGATGGAAGTTTGCCTGCCCTTGTACTGCCAAAGGCCTCCTGCAAACTGACATCAGGAGGCTGGGGTGGAGACGTTGGTTACCCATGGAAAAGGGCCTTTTCATGTCCAATGCTGTCTCCTTGGCACTGGGCTTATGATTACTAAAATTCAATACAAATGAGGATATCTCCCAGATGGAATATACAACCAGTTGGAAGTTTTTCTGCCCTTGTAGTTCCAAAGGCCTTGTACAAATTGACATCCGGAATGTGGGGTGGAGACTTTGGTTTCTCATGGAAAAGGGCCACTGTTGCTGTCTAATGCTGTCTGCCTGCCACTGGGCTTATGCCTATTAAAATTCCATACAAATGAGGATATCTCCCAGGAGCAATCCACCACCAGATGGAACTTTGTCGACCCTTGTAGTGCCAAATGCCTCCTACAAACTGACATAAGGAACGTAGGGTGTATAATTTCGTTTCCCATGGAAATGGGCCTCGGTTCGTGTCTAATGGTGTCTGCCTGCCACTGGGCTTATGTCTGCTGAAATTGCATACAAATGAGGATATCTCCCAGATGGAATCGACCACCAGATGGAAGTTTTTCTGACCTTGTAGTGCCAAAACCTCCTACAAACTGATATCCGTATGGTGGGGTGGAGACTTTGATTTCCCATGGAAAAGGGCCAGCATTCGTGTCTAAGGATGTCTGCCTGCCACTGGGCTTATGCCTGTTAAAATTCCATCCAAATGAGGATAAATCCCAGATGGAATCTACCACCAGTTGGAAGTTCGTCTGCCTTTGTAGTGCCAAAGGCCTTTTACAAACTGTCATCCGGAATGTGGGGTGGAGACTTTGGTTTCTCATGGAAAAGGGCCACCATTCCTGTCTGATTCTGTCTGCTGCCCACTCGGCTTCTGCCTACTTAAATTCCACTAAAATTCCATACAAATAAGGATATCTCCCTGATGCAGTATACCACCAGTTGGAAGTTTTTCTGCCCTTGTAGTGCCAAAGGCCTCCTACAAACTGACATACGGAGACTGGGGTGGCGACTTTGGTGTCCCATGGAAAAGGGCCACCGTTCGTGTCTAATGCTGTCCGCCTGCCACTGTGCCGATGGCGACTGAAATTCCATAACAAATGACGACATCTCCCAGGTGCAATCTACTACCGGATGGAAGTTTTGCCTGCCTTTTTAGTGCCAAAGGCCTCTTACAAATTCACATCAGGAACGTGGGGTGGAGACTTTGGTTTCCCATGGAAAGGTCCACCGTTCGTTGCTAATGCTGTCTGCCTGCCACTGGGCAGATTGCTACTAAAATTGGATACAACTGAAGATATCTCCCAGATGGAATCGACCACCAGTTGGAATTTTGTCTGCCATTGTAGTGTAAAAAGCCCCCAACAAACTGACATTCAGGAACGTGAGGTGGAGACCTGGGTTTCCAATGGAAAAGTGCCGCCGTTCGTGTTTAATGCTGTCTGCCTGCCACTGGGCTTTTGCCTGCTGAAATTCCATACAAATGAGGATATCTCCCAGATGGAATCTACCAGGAGCTGGAAGTTTGTCTGCCCTTGTACTGCCAAAAGCCTCCGACAAACTGACATCAGGAACATGGGGTGGAGACTTTGGTTTCCCATGGAAAAGGGCCACATTACGTGTCTAATGCTGTCTGCCTGCCAAAGGGCTTATGCCTCATGTAATTCCTTACAAATGAGTATATCTCCCAGATGGAATATACCAGCACATGGAAGGTTGTTTGCCCTTGAAGTGCCAAAGGCCTCCTACAAACTAACATCAGGAACATGAGGTGGAAGCTTTGGTTTCGCATGGAAAAGGAGCACTGTTTGTGTCTAATGCTGTCTGCCTGCCACAGGGCTTCTGTCTGCTGAAATTCCATACAAATGTGGATATCTCCCCGATGCAATGAATCACCAGACGGAAGTGTGTCTGCCCATATAGTGCCAAAGGCCTCCTACAAACTGACATCTGGAACCTGGGCTAGAGACTTTGACTTCCCATGGAAACGGCCCACCGTTCGTGTCTAATGCTGTCTGCCTGCAAATGGGATTATGAGTGCTGAAATTCCATACAACTGAGGATATCTCCCAGGTGCAACCTACCACCCGATGGAAGTTTCTCTGCCCTTGTAGTGCCAAAGGCCTTCTACAAACTGACATCTGGAATGTGAGGTGGAGACTTTGGTTTTCCATGGGATAGTGCCACAGTTAGTGTCTAATGCTGTCTGCCTGTCACTGGGCCTATTCCTGCTAAAATTCCATACAAATGAGGATATCTCCCAGCAGGAATCTACCACCAGTTGGAAGTTTATCTGCCCTTTTAGTTCCAAAGGCCTCTTAAAAACTGACATCAGGAACCTGGGGTGGAGACTTTGGTTTTCCATGGAAAAGGGCCACCGTTCGTGTCTATTGCTGTCTGCCTGCCACTGGGCTTCTGCCGGCTGAAATTCCACTAAAATTCCATACAAATGAGGACATCACCCAGGTGGAATCTACCATCAGATGGAAGGATTTCTGCCCCTGTAGTGCTATAGGCCTCCTAAAAACTGACATTGGGAATGTGCGGTGGAGACTTTGATTTCCCATGGAAAAGGGCCACCGTTCCTGTCTGATGTTGTCTGATGGCTACTCGGATTCTGCCTAATTTAATTCAACTAAAATTCCATATTAATAAGGATATCTCCCATATGGAATATACCACGAGATGGAAGTTTGTCCGCCCTTGTAGTGCCAAAGGCCTCCTGCAAACTGACACTAGGAACATGGGGTGAAGACTTTGGTTTTCCATGGAAAAGGGCCACCGTTCCTGTCTAATGCTGTCTGCCTACCACTGGGCTTATGGCTGCTAAAATTGCATAGAAATGCAGATATCCCCCAGGTGCAACCGACCACCAGTTGGAAGTTTGTCTGGCCTTGTAGTGCCAATGGCCTCCTACAAACTGACATTCCGGAACGTGAGGTGGAGACTTTGGTTTCCCATTGAAAAGGCCACAGTTCATATCTAATGCTGTCTGCCTGCCAAAGGGCTTATGCCTACCGTAATTCCTTACAAATGAGTATATCTCCCACATGGAATATACCAGCACATGGAAGGTTGTTTGCCCTTGTAGTGCCAAAGGCCTGCTACAAACTAACATCAGAAATGTGAGGTGGAGACTTTGGTTTCCCATGGAAAAGGTCCACCGTTCGTGTCTAAAGATGTCTGCCGCAAACTGGGCTTAGGCCTGCTGAAACTCCATACAAATGAGGATATCTCCTTGATGCAATCAACCACCAGACGGAACTTTGTCTGCCCTTGTAGTGCCAAAGGCCTCCTACAAACTGACACCAGGAACCTCGAGTGGAGACTTTGGTTTCCCATGGAAATGGGCCAGCGTTCGTGTCTAATGATGTGTGCCTGCCAGTAGGCTTCTGCCTATTAAAATTCCACTAAAATTCCATACAAATGAAAATGTCTCCCACGTGCAATCTACCACCAGATGGAAGTTTGTCTGCCCCTGTAGAGCCAAAGGCTTGCTACAAATTGAGATCACAGACCTGGGGTGGAGACTTTGGTTTCCCATGCAAAAGGGCTCCTGTTCGTGTCTAATGCTGTCTCCTTTCCCCTGGGCTTATGCATACTAAAATTCCATACGAATGAGGATATCTCCCAGGTGAAATCTACCACCAGATGGAAGTTTTTCGGCTCTTGTAGTTCCAAAGGCTTCCTATAAACTGACATGAGGAGCCTGGGGTGGAGACTTTGGTTTCCCATGGATATGGGCCAGCGTTCGTGTGTAATGCTGTCTGCCTGCCGCTGGACTTCTGCCTACTAAATTTCCACTAAAATTCCATACAAATGAGGATATCTCCGAGGTGCAATCTACCACCAGATGGAATTTTGTCTGCCCTTGTAGTTGCAAAGCCCTCCTACAAACTGACATCAGGAGCGTGAGTTGGAGACTTTGGTTTCCCATGGAAAATGGCTACTGTTTGTGTCTAATGCTGTCTGCCTGCCAGTGGGCTTATGGCACCTAAAATTACATACAAATAAGGATATCTCCCAGATGCAAAATGCCACCAGTTGGAAGATTGTCTCTTCGTGTAGTGCCAGAGGCCTCCTAGAAAATGACATCAGGAACCTGGGGTGGAGACTTTGGTTTCCCATGAAAATGGGCCACTATTTTCGTATAGTTCTGTCTTCCTGCTGCTGGGATTCTGCCTACTAAAATTCCACTAAAATTCCATACAAATGAGAATATCTCCCAGGTGCAATCTAACACCAGATGGAAGTTTCTCTGCCCTTGTGGTTCCAAAGGCCTCCTACAAACTGACATCAGGAACATGGGGTGAAGACTTTGTTTTCCCATGGAAGAGGGCCACCGTTCCTGTCTAATGCTATCTGCCTGCCACTGGGGTTATGACTACTGAAATTACATACAAATGTGGATATCTCCCAGATGCAATATGACACCAGTTGGAAGTTTGTCTACTCTTGTAGTGCCAAAAGCCTCCTACAAACTGACATCAGGAACCTAGGGTGGAGACTTTGGTTTTGCATGGAAATGGGCCACCGTTAGTGTCTAATGCTGTCTGTCGGCCACTAGTTTTCTCCCTACTGACATTCCACCAAAATTCCATACAAATGAGGATATCTCCCAGATGGAATCTAGCAACAGATGGAAGTTTCTCTCACCCTGTAGTTCTAAAGGCCTCCTACAAACTGACATCAGGAACATGGGGTGGAGACTTTGTTTTCCCATGGAAAAGGGCCACCCTTCGTGTCTAATGCTGTCTGCCTGCCACTGGGCTTATGTGTACTAAAATTCCACTAAAATTCCATACAAATGAGGACATCTCCTAGCTGCAATATACCGCCAGATGGAAGATTGTCTACCCTTGTGGTGCCAAAGGCCTCCTGCAAACTGACATCAGGGGGCTGGGGTGGAGACGTTGCTTTCCCATGGAAAAGGGCCTGTTTCATGTCCAATGCTGTCCTCTTGCCACTGGGCTTATGAGTACTAAAATTTCATACAAATGAGGATATATTCCAGATGGAATCTCCCACCAGTTGGAAATTTGTCTGCCCTTGTAGTTCCAAAGGCCTTCTACAAACTGACATCCGGAATGTGGGGTGGAGACTTTGGTTTCTCATGGAAAAGGGCCACTGTTCGTGTCTAATGCTCTCTGCCTGCCACTGGGCTTATGCCTAGTAAAATTGCATACAAATGAGGATATCTCCCAGATGGAATCTTCCACCAGTTGGAAGTTTGTCTGCCCTTGTAGTGCCAAAAGGCCTTCTGCAAACTGACATAAGGAACGTAGGGTGTATAATTTGGTTTCCCATGGAAATGGGCCACTGATCGTGTCTAATGGTGTCTGCCTGCCACTGGGCTTATGCCTGCTAAAATTGCATACAAATGAGGATATCTCCCAGATGGAATTGACCACCAGATGGAAGTTTGTCTGCCCTTGTAGTGCAAAGGCCTCCTACAAACTGACATCAGGAACTTGGAGTGGACACATTGGTTTCCAATGGAAAAGGGCCACCGTTAGTGTTCCATGCTCTCTCCTTGCCACTCGGCTTACGACTACAGAAATTACATACAAATGAGGATATCTTCCAGATTCAATCTACCACCAGACGGAAGTTTCTTTGACCTTGTATTTCCAAAGGCCTCCTACAAAATGACATCAGGAACGTGGTGTAGAGACTTTGTTTTCCCATCGAAGAGGGCCACCGTTCCTGTCTATTGCTGTCTGCCTGCCACTGGGGTTATGACTACTGAAATTACATACAAATGTGGATATCTCCCAGATGCAATATGGCACCAGTTGGAAGTTTGTCTGCTCTTGTAGTGCCAAAGGCCTCCTACAAACTGACATCAGGAACCTAGGGTGGAGACTTTGGTTTTGCATGGAAATGGGCCACCGTTAGTGTCTAATGCTGTCTGCCGGCCTCTGGTTTTCTCCCTACGGAAATTCCACCAAAATTCCATACAAATGAGGATATCTCCCAGATGGAATCTAGCAACAGATGGAAGTTTCTCTCACCCTGTAGTTCTAAAGGCCTCCTACAAACTGACATCAGGAACATGGGGTGGAGACTTTGTTTTCCCATGGAAAAGGGCCACCCTTCGTGTCTAATGCTGTCTGCCTGCCACTGGGCTTATGCGTACTAAAATTCCACTAAAATTCTATACAAATGAGTACATCTCCTAGCTGCAATCTACCGCCAGATGGAAGTTTGCCTGCCCTTGTACTGCCAAAGGCCTCCTGCAAACTGATATCAGGAGGCTGGGGTGGAGACGTTGGTTACCCATGGAAAAGGGCCTTTTCATGTCCAATGCTGTCTCCTTGGCACTGGGCTTATGATTACTAAAATTCAATACAAATGAGGATATCTCCCAGATGGAATATACAACCAGTTGGAAGTTTTTCTGCCCTTGTAGTTCGAAAGGCCTTCTACAAATTGACATCCGGAATGTGGGGTGGAGACTTTGGTTTCTCATGGAAAAGGGCCACTGTTGCTGTCTAATACTCTCTGCCTGCCACTGGGCTTATGCCTATTAAAATTCCATACAAATGAGGATATCTCCCAGGAGCAATCTACCACCAGATGGAACTTTGTCGACCCTTGTAGTGCCAAATGCCTC
>JAJNNQ010000498.1:0-43139 GCA_027886175.1 Phylloscopus collybita
ATTCCCAGGAATTCCAGGATTTTTTCCCAAAACCCGTGTTCCCGTGAGCGGGACTCCCAGAATTCCGGGATTTTTCCCATTTTTCCCGATTTTTCCACACGGTGGTGCCAGAACCACAAATTTTCCCAAAATCCCTGAGAATTCCAGGAGAATTCTCTTTCCCACCCAGGATTTTTAGGATGGAGCCGTTCCCGTGAGCGGGACTCCCAGAATTCCCGGATTTTTTTGGGATTTTCCCGTTTTTTCCAGACGGTGCTGCCAGAATCCCAAATTCCCCCCAAATCCTTGGGAATTCCAGGAGAATTCCCCTTTCCCACCCAGGAATTTCGGGATTTTTTCCCAAAACCCGCGTTCCCATGAGCGGGACTCCCAGAATTCCGGGATTTTTCCATTTTTCCCGATTTTTCCACTCGGTTCCCTCCAGGTGGTGCCAGAATCCCAAATTTCCTGAGAATTCCAGCAGAATTCCAGGATTTTTCCAGGATTTTCCCGTTTTTCCAGACGGATTCCAGAAGGCAGTGCCAGAACCCCAAAATCCCCAATTCCCTGGGAATTCCAGGAGAATTCCCCTTTCCCACTCAAGAATTCCGGGATTTTTTTCCCAGATCTCACATTCCCATGAGTGGGACTCCCAGAATTCCCGGATTTTTTCGGGATTTTCCCGTTTTTTCCAGACGGTGGTGCCAGAACCACAAATTTTCCCAAAATCCCTGAGAATTCCAGGAGAATTCCCTTTTCCCACCCAGGATTTTTGGGCTGGAGCCGTTCCCAGGAGTGGGAATCCCAGAATTCCGGGATTTTTTGGGAATTTTTCCCGGGATTTTCCCGCTTTTTTCCACTCGGTTCCCTCCAGGTGCTGCCAGAATCCCAAAATCCCTGAGAATTCCAGGAGAATTCCCCTTTCCCACTCAAGAATTCCAGGATTTATTTCCCAAAACCCGCATTCCCGTGAGCGGGACTCCCAGAATTCCGGGATTTTTTTGGGATTTTCCCGCTTTTTTCCACCCGGTTTTCTCCAGGTGCTGCCAGAATCCCAAACCCCCCTGAATCCTTGGGAATTCCGGAAGAATTCCCAGGAATTCCAGGATTTTTTTCCCAAAACCCGCGTTCCCGTGAGCGGGACTCCCAGAATTCCGGGATTTTTCCCCGATTTTCCCGTTTTTCCACTCGGTTTCATCCAGGTGCTGCCAGAATCCCAAATTCCCTGAGAATTCCAGGAGAATTCCCCTTTCCCACCCAGGAATTCCGGGCTGGAGCCGTTCCCGTGAGCGGGAATCCCAGAATTCCGGGATTTTTTTGGGATTTTTCCGGGATTTTCCCGCTTTTTTCCACTCGGTTCCCTCCAGGTGGTGCCAAAATCCCCAAAATCCCCCCAAATCCTTGGGAATTCCGGGAGAATTCCCAGGAATTCCAGGATTTTTTCCCAAAACCCACATTCCCATGAGCAGGACTCCCAGAATTCCGGGATTTTTTCGGGATTTTCCCGATTTTTCCACACGGTGGTGCCAGAACCACAAATTTTCCCAAAATCCCTGAGAATTCCAGGAGAATTCCCCTTTCCCACCCAGGAATTCCGGGATTTTTTCCCCATTTTCCCGTTTTTCCAGACAGATTCCAGAATGTTCTGCCAGAATCCCAAATTCCTTTGGAATTCCAGGAGAATTCCCTTTTCCCACTCAAGAATTCCGGGATTTTTTCCGGATTGTGGTGTCAGAACCACAAATTTTCCCAAAATCCCTGAGAATTCCAGGAGAATTCCCCTTTCCCACCCAGGATTTTTGGGATGGAGCCGTTCCCGTGAGCGGGACTCCCAGAATTCGGGATTTTTTCGGGATTTTCCCGTTTTTTCCAGACGGTGCTGCCAGAATCCCAAATTCCCCCCAAATCCTTGGGAATTCCAGGACAATTCCCCTTTCCCACCCAGGATTTTTGGGATGGAGCCGTTCCCGTGAGCGGGACTCCCAGAATTCCGGGATTTTTCCGGGATTTTTTCGGGAATTTTCCCCGTGTTTCCCCGCAGACGGTTTCCGGAAGGTGGTGCACATCGAGCAGGGCGGGCTGGTGAAGCCGGAGAAGGACGACACGGAATTCCAGCATCCCTTCTTCCTGCGCGGCCAGGAGCAGCTCCTGGAGAACATCAAGAGGAAAGTCACCAGCGTGAGTTCCCCAGGGAATCCCGGGGGAAAAAACGGGAAAAATCCCGGGAAAAAACGGGAAAAATCCCGGGAAAAAACGGGAAAAATCCCGGGAAAAAACGGGAAAAATCCCGGGGAAAAACGGGAAAAATCCCGGGGAAAAACGGGAAAAATCCCGGGGAAAAACGGGAAAAATCCTGGGAAAAAAACGGGAAAAATCCCGGGAAAAAAACCCCGGATCCGGGGCTGAAAACGACCGGGGGCTGCTGGAAATCCCGGGATTTGCCCCAAAACCCACCCAAAATCTGTTCAAAATCCTGGGAATTTGCCCCAAAACCTGAAAAAAAATCTGAAAAGAATTTTGAAAAAATTCTGGAGAAAAAAAAAAAAAATCCAAAAAAAAAACACCTCAGGAAAAATTCCAAAGCAATCCCAAAAAATCCCGAAGAATTCCCAAAATTCTCCCGGAATTCCCGGGTGTTCGGTGCACGGGGAATTCCCAAATTTTCCCGTTTTTTCCCTGTTACAGGTGTCGGGGCTGAAGGGGGAGGAGGTTTCTTCATTCTGAAAAAAAAACCCTGAAATTGTGGAAAAATATTAAAAAAAAATTGAAAAAAGTCTGAAAAAATTGGGAGAAATTCTGAAAAAAAATTTTAAAAATATTGGAAAAAAAAATCCAAAAAAATTTAAGAAAAATCAGAAAAAAATTTGAAAAGTTTCTGAAAAAAAATCAGAAAAAAAACTTGAAAAAATTCTGTAAAAAAACCCCCAAAAAATGTGAAAAAATAAAAAAGAAATCAGAAAAAAGTCTGCAAGCAATCCAAAAAAAAATCGGAAAAAATTCTGAAAAGAATAAAAAAAAATTTGGGAAAAAAAACTCCAAAAGGATTAAAGAAAAAATCAGAAAAAAAATTGAAAACTTTTCTGAAGAAAATCAGAAAAAAAGGTGGAAAAATCCTGAAAAAAAAATTTAAAAATTCTGAAAAATCCTGAAAAAACTCTGAAGGAAAACCCTAAAAAGTTTTGAAAAAAAATTTGAAAAAAATGGGAAAAAAAAAAAAACACAAAAAAAAACTTTTAAAAAATCGGAAAAAAAGATGAAAAATTCTGAAAAAGTTCTGAAAAAAAAATCAGAAAAAATTCTGAAAAAAACCCACAAGAAATAATCAGAAAAAAAAATAAAAAAAATCCAAAAAAATCCCTAAAAAATTCTGAAAAAAATTAAAATGAAATCAGAAAAAAAAGCCAAATGAATTCTAAAAAAATCCGGAAAAAATCTGGAAAAAAATTTGAAAAATTTCTGAAAAAAATTCTGAAAAAAGTCAGAAAAAATTCTGGAAATAACCCCCAAAATTTGGAAAAAAATCAGAAAAAATTCTGGGGAAAAACTCCAAAATTCTGAAAAAATTCAGAAAAAGTTCTGGGAAAAAAACCCCAAAAATTCTGAAAAAAATCTGAAAAAAACCAGAAAAACTTCCAAAAAAATCCCCCAAAATTCCCAAAAAATCCCAAAAAACTTCTCGCCCAATCCTGGGTGTTCGGTGCACGGGGAATTCCCACCTTTTCCCATTTTTTCCCTGTTCCAGGTGTCGGGGCTGAACGGGGAGGAGGCTCCTTCATTCTGAAAAAAACCCCAAAAGATTTTGGAAAGAAATAAAAAAAATTGAAAAAAAATAAAAAAAAAAAAATCAGAGAAAATCAGGAAAAGACCAAAAAAAATTCAAAAAATATCCTGAGGAAATTTGAAGAAAATTGAAAAAAAATTGCAAAAGGAAATCAGAAAAAACCTGAAAAAATTCTGAAAAAACTGAAAAAACCCTGAAAAAAAATCCAAAAAAATTCTGAAAAGTCCTGAAAAAACTGTGAAGAAAAAAGATTTAAAAAATTGGGAAAAAACCCCCAGAAACTTTAAAAAATCAGAAAAAAAAAGCTTTAAAAATCCTGAAAAAGTTTTGAAAAAAAACCAGAAAAAATTCTGGAAAACCCCCCCAAGAAAATTCTGAAAAAAACCCACAAAAAAAAATCAGAAAAAGTCCGAAAAAACAAATCCGAAAAAAATAAAAATAAAATCAGGAAAAATCCAAAAAAATTAAAATGAAATCAGAAAAAAAGCCAAAGGAATTCTAAAAAAATCCTGAAAAAATCCGGGAAAAAACCTCAAAAATTCTGAAAAAATTCTGAAAAAAATTCTGAAAAAAATTGGGGAAAAAACTCTAAAAAATCCCCAAAAATCCCCAAAAAAATCCCAAAAACTTCTCGCCCATCCCAGGTGTTCGGTGCATGGGGAGTTCCCACCTTTTCCCGTTTTTCCCCCTGCAGGTGTTGGGGCTGAACGGGGAGGAGCCTCTTCAATTCTGAAGTAAACTCAAAATTTCTGGGAAAATATAAGAAAAAAATTGAAAAAAAAAAAAAAAAAAGAATCTGAAAAAATTCTGAAAAAAAGCCTCAAAAATTCAGGAATAAAAAAAAAAAAAATCAGAAAAAAAAATCAGAAAAGTTCTGGAAAAAAAGCCAAAAAATTCTGAAAAAAAAATTGAACAAAAAAATCAGAAAAAAATATTTAAAAAATCAGAAAAAAATCCAAAACTATCCAAAAAAAAACCCCTTAAATATTCAGAATAAAAAAAAACAATCAGAAAAAAAAACCTAGAAAAAATTCTGAAAAAACCCCAAAAAATCTGAAAAAAATGAAAAAAAAAAATCAGAAAAAATCCCTAAAAAAATCCCCAAAAATCCCCAAAAAAATCCCAAAAAATTCCTGCCATTCCTGGGTGTTTGGTGCCTGGGGAATTCTCATTTTTTCCCGTTTTTCCCCCTTGCCCAGGTGTCGGGGCTGAAGGGCGAGGAGGTTCCTTCATTCTGAAAAAAACCCAAAAATTGTGGAAAAATACAGAAACAAATTGAAAAAAAATCCAAAAAAAAATCTGAAAGAAAATCAGAAAAAGCTGAAGAAATTCTAAAAAAATCCTGAAGAAGTCTGAAAAAATTGAAAAAAATCTGAAAAAGTTCTGGAAAAAAAAAACCCCAAAAATTCTGAAAAAAATCTGAAAAAATTCTGGGAAAAAACCCAAAAAATTCTGAAAAAAAATCAGAAAAAATTCTGGGGAAGAAACTCCAAAAAATCTGAAAAAATTCTGGGAAAAAACCTCAAGAATTCTGAAAAAAAATCAGGAAAAAAATCTGGAAAAAATCTGAAAAAAATCAGAAAAAAATCTGGAAAAAATCTGAAAAAATCTGAAAAAATTCTGAAAAAAAATCAGAAAAAAATCTGAAAAAATTCTGGAAAAATCTGAAAAAAATCAGAAAAATTCCAAAAAAATCCCTGAAAAATTCCAAAAAATCCCAAAAAATCCCCAAAAAATTCCTGGGTGTTTGGTGCCTGGGGAGTTCTCATTTTTCCCATTTTTTCCCGTTTTTCCCCTTGCCCAGGTGTCGGGGCTGAAGGGCGAGGAGGCTCCCTCATTCTGAAAAAAAACCCAAAAAATTGTGGAAAAATATAGGACCAAATTGAAAAAAAATCCAAAAAAAAATCTGAAAGAAAATCAGAAAAAAGCCGAAGAAATTCTAAAAAAATCCTGAAGAAGTCTGAAAAAATTGAAAAAAATCTGAAAAAATTCTGGGGAAAAAACCCCAAAAATTCTGAAAAAAATCTGAAAAAATTCTGGGAAAAAACCCCAAAAATTCTGAAAAAAATCAGAAAAAATTCTGGAGAAGAAACTCCAAAAAATCAGAAAAAATTCTGGGAAAAAACCTCAAGAATTCTGAAAAAAATCAGAAAAAAAAATCTGGAAAAAATCTGAAAGAAAATCAGAAAAAGTTCTGGAAAAAATCTGAAAAAAATCTGAAAAAATTCTGAAAAAAATCAGAAAAAAATCTGAAAAAATTCTGGAAAAAATCTGAAAAAATTAGAAAAAGTTCTGGAAAAAATCGGAAAAAAATCAGAAAAAATTCTGGAAAAAATCGGAAAAAATCAGAAAAAATCTGGAAAAATCTGAAAAAAATCAGAAAAAATTCTGGAAAAAATCTGAAAAAAACCAGAAAAAATCAGAAAAAAATCTGAAAAAAATCAGAAAAAAATCAGAAAAAATTCTGGAAAAAATCAGAAAAAAATCTGAAAAAATTCTGGAAAAAATCTGAAAAAATTCTGGAAAAAAATCTGAAAAAAAACAGAAAAAATCAGAAAAAAATCAGAAAAAAATCTGAAAAAATCTGAAAAAATCAGAAAAAATCTGAAAAAATTCTGGAAAAAATCTGAAAAAAATCAGAAAAAATTCTGGAAAAAATCTTTAAAAAATCAGAAAAAATTCTTGAAAAAATCTGAAAAAAATCTGAAAAAAATCAGAAAAAATTCCCAAAAAAATCCCAAAAAATCCCGCAGCATTCCCAGGTGCTTGGTGCCTGGGGAATTCTCATTTTTCCCATTTTTTCCCATTTTTTCCCCTTGCCCAGGTGTCAGGGCTGAAGGCGAGGAGGTGCGGGTGCGGCAGGACAGCGTGGCGCGGCTGCTGGCCGACATGCAGGCCATGCGCGGCAAGCAGGACAGCCTGGACTCCCGCCTGCTGGCCATGAAACAGTACGGAACCTTCTGGAAACATCCCGGGGAAAAACGGGGGAAAATCATGGGGAAAATGGGGAAAAAAATCTGGGGGGAATGGGGAAAAAATTCTGGGGGAATGGGGAAAAAAATCCTGGGAAAAATGGGGGGAAATTCCAGAAAAATGGGGGGGAAATCCAGAAAAAATGCGGGGAAATTGGGGAGAAAAATGGGGGAAAATCCTGGGGGAAAAGGGGAAAAATCCTGGGGAAAAATGGGGAAAAAAATCTGGGGGGAATGGGGAAAAAATCCTGGGGGAATGGGGAAAAAAATCCTGGGAAAAATGGGGGGAAATTCCAGAAAAATGGGGAAAAAATCCCAAGGGAAATGGGGGGAAAAGTCCTGGGGGAAATGGGGAAAAATCTTGTGGGAAATGGGGAAAAAATCCTGGGAAAAATGGGGAAAAAAATCTGGGGGGAATGGGGAAAAAATTCTGGGGGAAATGGGGGGAAATTCCAGAAAAATGGGGGGAAATCCAGAAAAATGCGGGGAAATTGGGGAGAAAAATGGGGGAAAATCCTGGGGGAAAAGGGGAAAAATCCTGGGGAAAAATGGGGAAAAAAATCTGGGGGGATGGGGAAAAAATCCTGGGAAAAAATG
Organism: Phylloscopus collybita; assembly: GCA_027886175.1. Lineage (NCBI taxonomy): Eukaryota > Metazoa > Chordata > Aves > Passeriformes > Phylloscopidae > Phylloscopus > Phylloscopus collybita. Next base: position 7,330 of record JAJNNQ010000498.1, read on the forward strand.
GGGGGAAATTCCAGAAAAATGGGGAAAAAAATCCCAAGGGAAATGGGGGGGAAGAATCCTGGGGGAAATGAGGAAAAAATCCTGGGGGAAATGGGGAAAATTCCTGGGGGAAATGGGGAAAAAATTCTCAGGGGAAATGGGGAAAAGTCCCGGGGAAAATGGGGAAAAATCTTGTGGGAAATGGGGAAAAAATCCTGGGAAAAATGGGGGGAAATCCTGGAAAATTGGGGAGAAAAATGGGGAAAATGGGGAAAAATCCTGGGGGAATGTGGAAAAATCCTAGAGAAATGGGGGGAAAAGTCCTGGGGAAATGGGGAAAAATCCTGGGGAAATGGGGAAAAAATCCTGGGAAAAATGGGGAAAAAAATCTGGGGGGAATGGGGAAAAAATTCTGGGGGAAATGGGGGGAAATTCCAGAAAAATGGGGGGGAAATCCAGAAAAATGCGGGGAAATTGGGGAGAAAAATGGGGGAAAATCCTGGGGGAAAAGGGGAAAAATCCTGGGAAAAATGGGGAAAAATCCTGGGGAAAACAGGGACAAATCCCAAGGGAAATGAGGAAAAAACCCTGGGGGAAATGGGGAAAAATCCTGGGGAAAATGGGGGGAAAATGGGGAAATAACCTGGGAAAAACAGGGAAAAATTCCCGGGGGAAATGGGGAAAAATCTTGGGGGAAATGGGGGAAAATCCCGGGGAAAATCAGGGAGAAATCCCGGGGGAAACTGGGGGGACTCCCGCCTGCTGGCCATGAAACAGTACGGAATGTTCTGGAAAATCCTGGGGATAAATGGGGAAAAATCGTGGGGAAAATGGGGGGAAATTCCAGAAAAATGGGGGAAATCCTAGGAAAATTGGGGAGAAAAATGGGGAAAAAATCCTGGGGGAAATGCGGAAAAATTCTAGAAAAATGGGGGAAATTCCAGAAAAATGGGGAAAAAAATCCAGAAAAACGAGGGGAAATCCTGGAAAACTGGGGAGAAAAATGGGGAAAAAATTCCGGGGGAATGGCGAAAAAATCCTGGGGGAATGGGGAAAAATCCTGGGAAAAATGAGGAGAAAAACGGGGAAAGATCCCAGGGAAAATGGGGAAAAAATCCCGGGGGAAATGGGGGGGACTCCCGCCTGCTGGCCATGGAACAGTATGGAATGTTCTGGAAGCGTGGGGGAAATCCTGGGGGAAATGGGGAAAAAATCCCAGGTAAAAAGAGGGGGAAAAGAGGGAAAAATCCTGGGGAAATGGGGAAAGATACTGGGAAAAATGGGGAAAAATTCCAGAAAAATGGGGAAAAATCCTGGGGGAAATGAGGAGAAAAACGGGGAAAGATCCCAGGGAAAATGGGGAAAAAATCCGGGGGAAATGGGGGGGACTCCCGCCTGCTGGCCATGGAACAGTATGGAATGTTCTGGAAGCATGGGGGAAATCCTGGGGGAAATGGGGAAAAATTCCAGAAAAATGGGGAAAAATCCTGGGGAAAATGGGGAAAAATCCTGGGGAAAACAGGGAAAAATCCCAAGGGAAATGGGGAAAAAATCCTGGGGGAAATGGGGGGAAAATGGGGAAAAATCCCTGGGAAATGGGGAAAAAATTCCAGAAAAATGGGGAAAAAATCCTGGAAAATGGGGGGTAAAGCAGGGGGAAATCCCAGAGAAAAACAGGGGAAAATCCCAGGGAAATGGGGGGAAAAATCCTGGGGATAAAGGGGAAAAATCCTGGGGATAAAGGGGGAAAAATCCTGGGGAAAATGGGGGAAAAATCCTGGGAAAAATGGGGAAAAATTCCCAGGGGAAAATCTTGTGGGAAATGGGGAAAAAATTCCGGGGGAATGGGGAAAAAATCCTGGGAAAAATGGGGGGAAATTCCAGAAAAATGGGGAAAAAAATCCAGAAAAATGGGGGGAAATCCTGGGAAAATTGGGGAGAAAAATGGGGAAAAATCCTGCGGGAATGGGGAAAAATTCCCAGGGGAAATGGGGAAAAAATCCTGAGGAAAATGGGGAAAAAATCCTGGGATGAATGGGGAAATATCCTGGGAAAAATGGGGAAAAATTTTGGGAAAAATGGGGAAAAAGTCCTGGGGAAAACAGGGAAAAATCGGAGGGAGAATGGGGAAAAATCCCAGGGGAAAAATGGGGAAAATCCGGGGGAAATGGGGAAAAATTCCAGGGGAAATGGGGAAAAATCCCGGGGAAAACAGGGAAAAATCCCAGAGAAATGGGGGGAAAACCCCAGGGGGAAATGGGGAAAAAAAATCCCAGGGAAAACGGGGAAAATTCCAGAAAAATGGGGAAAAATCCTGGGGAAAATGGGGCGGGGGGGGAAAACAGGGATAACTCCCAGGGAAAACGGGGAAAAACACCAGGAAAATTCCAGGGGAAAAGGGGGAAAATATGAGGAAAGTTCTGGAAAAATGGGGTGAAAAACGGGGAAAAATCCCTGGGAAAATGGGGGGGGAAAACAGGGAAAAATCCCAGGGAAAATGTGGAAAATATTCCGGGGAAAATGAGGGGACTCCGGTCCGGAAAATGGGGAACAGTACGGAACATTCCGGAAAATCCCGGGGGGGGCGGGGAAATCCTGGGGGAAAACGGGGAAAATGCCAGAAAAACAGAGAAAAATCCCAGGGAAAATGGGGGGAAAAACGGGGAAATCCTGGGAAAAATGGGGAAAAATCCTGGGAAATGGGGAAAAATCCTGGGGAAAAATCCTGGGGAAAACAGGGAAAAATCCCAAGGGAAATGGGGAAAAATCCTGGGGAAATGGGGAAAAAAATCCTGGGAAAAATGGGGGAAATCCTGGGAAAATTGGGGAGAAAAATGGGGAAAATGGGGAAAAATCCTGGGGAATGTGGAAAAATCCTAGAGAAATGGGGGGAAAAGTCCTGGGGGAAATGGGGAAAAATCCTGGGGAAATGGGGAAAAAATCCTGGGAAAAATGGGGAAAAAAATCTGGGGGGAATGGGGAAAAAATTCTGGGGGAAATGGGGGAAATTCCAGAAAAATGGGGGGGAAATCCAGAAAATGCGGGAAATTGGGGAGAAAAATGGGGGAAAATCCTGGGGGAAAAGGGGAAAAATCCTGGGAAAAATGGGGAAAAATCCTGGGGAAAACAGGGACAAATCCCAAGGGAAATGAGGAAAAAACCCTGGGGGAAATGGGGAAAAATCCTGGGGAAAATGGGGGGAAAATGGGGAAATAACCTGGGAAAAACAGGGAAAAATTCCGGGGGAAATGGGGAAAAATCTTGGGGAAATGGGGGAAAATCCCGGGGAAAATCAGGGAGAAATCCCGGGGGAAACTGGGGGACTCCCGCCTGCTGGCCATGAAACAGTACGGAATGTTCTGGAAAATCCTGGGGATAAATGGGGAAAAATCGTGGGGAAAATGGGGGGAAATTCCAGAAAAATGGGGGAAATCCTAGGAAAATTGGGGAGAAAAATGGGGAAAAAAATCCTGGGGGAAATGCGGAAAAATTCTAGAAAAATGGGGGGAAATTCCAGAAAAATGGGGAAAAAAATCCAGAAAAACGAGGGGAAATCCTGGGAAAACTGGGGAGAAAAATGGGAAAAAATTCCGGGGGAATGGCGAAAAAATCCTGGGGGAATGGGGAAAAATCCTGGGAAAAAATGAGGAGAAAAAACGGGGAAAGATCCCAGGGAAAATGGGGAAAAAATCCCGGGGGAAATGGGGGGGACTCCCGCCTGCTGGCCATGGAACAGTATTGGAATGTTCTGGAAGCGTGGGGGAAATCCTGGGGGAAATGGGGAAAAATCCCAGGTAAAAAGAGGGGGAAAAGAGGGAAAAATCCTGGGGAAATGGGGAAAGATACTGGGAAAAATGGGGAAAAATTCCAGAAAAATGGGGAAAAATCCTGGGGGAAATGAGGAGAAAAACGGGGAAAGATCCAGGGAAAATGGGGAAAAAATCCGGGGGAAATGGGGGGGACTCCCGCCTGCTGGCCATGGAACAGTATGGAATGTTCTGGAAGCATGGGGAAATCCTGGGGGAAATGGGGAAAAATTCCAGAAAAATGGGGAAAAATCCTGGGGAAAATGGGGAAAAATCCTGGGGAAAACAGGGAAAAATCCCAAGGGAAATGGGGAAAAAATCCTGGGGGAAATGGGGGGAAAATGGGGAAAAATCCCTGGGAAATGGGGAAAAAATTCCAGAAAAATGGGGAAAAAATCCTGGGAAAATGGGGGGTAAAGCAGGGGGAAATCCCAGAGAAAAACAGGGGAAAATCCCAGGGAAATGGGGGGAAAAAATCCTGGGGATAAAGGGGGAAAAATCCTGGGGATAAAGGGGGAAAAATCCTGGGGAAAATGGGAGGAAAAATCCTGGGAAAAATGGGGAAAAATTCCCAGGGGAAAATCTTGTGGGAAATGGGGAAAAAATTCCGGGGGAATGGGGAAAAAAATCCTGGGAAAAATGGGGGGAAAATTCCAGAAAAATGGGGAAAAAAATCCAGAAAAATGGGGGGAAATCCTGGAAAATTGGGGAGAAAAATGGGGAAAAATCCTGCGGGAATGGGGAAAAATTCCCAGGGGAAATGGGGAAAAAATCCTGAGGAAAATGGGGAAAAAAATCCTGGGATGAATGGGGAAATATCCTGGGAAAAATGGGGAAAAATTTTGGGAAAAATGGGGAAAAAGTCCTGGGGAAAACAGGGAAAAATCGGAGGGAGAATGGGGAAAAATCCCAGGGGAAAAATGGGGAAAATCCGGGGAAATGGGGAAAAATTCCAGGGGAAATGGGGAAAAATCCCGGGAAAACAGGGAAAAATCCAGAGAAATGGGGGGAAAACCCCAGGGGAAATGGGGAAAAAAATCCCAGGGAAAACGGGGAAAATTCCAGAAAAATGGGGAAAAATCCTGGGGAAAATGGGCGGGGGGGGGAAAACAGGGATAACTCCCAGGGAAAACGGGGAAAAACACCAGGAAAATTCCAGGGGAAAAGGGGGAAAATATGAGGAAAGTTCTGGAAAAATGGGGTGAAAAACGGGGAAAAATCCCTGGGAAAATGGGGGGGAAAAACAGGGAAAATCCCAGGGAAAATGTGGAAATATTCCGGGGAAAATGAGGGGACTCCGGTCCGGAAAATGGGGAACAGTACGGAACATTCCGGAAAATCCCGGGGGGGCGGGGAAATCCTGGGGGAAAACGGGGAAAATGCCAGAAAAACAGAGAAAAATCCCAGGGAAAATGGGGGAAAAAACGGGGAAATCCTGGGAAAAATGGGGAAAAATCCTGGGGAAATGGGGAAAAATCCTGGGGAAAAATCCTGGGGAAAACAGGGAAAAAATCCCAAGGGAAATGGGGAAAAATCCTGGGGAAATGGGGAAAAATCCTGGGGAAATGGGGGGAAAAATGGGGGAAAAAAAGGGGGGGAAAAGAGGGAAAAATCCTGGGGAAAATTGGGGGGAACCACCAGGGGAGATGGGGGAAAACAGGGAAAAATCCTGGGGAAAAATCCTGGGGGAAATGGGGAAAAATCCCTGGGAAATGGGGAAAAATCCTGGAGAAAAATGGGGAAAAATCCTGGGGAAAAATGGGGAAAAATCCTGGGGAAATGGGGAAATATCCTGGGAAAAATGGGGAAAAAGTGCTGGGGGAAATGGGGGGAACTTCCAGAAAAATGGGGGGAAAATCCAGAAAAATGGGGGGAAATCGTGGAAAATTGGGGAGAAAAATGGGGAAAAATCCTGGGGGAAATGGGGAAAAATCCTGGGAAAAATGAGGAGAAAAACGGGGAAAGATCCCAGGGAAAATGGGGAAAAAATCCCGGGGGAAATGGGGGGGACTCCCGCCTGCTGGCCATGGAACAGTATGGAATGTTCTGGAAGCGTGGGGAAAATCCTGGGGGAAATGGGGAAAAATTCCAGAAAAATGGGGAAAAAAATCCTGGGGGAAATGGGGGGAAAAATCCTGGGGAAATGGGGAAAATTCCAGAAAAAAGGGGGAAAAATTCTGGGAAAAATGGGGAGAAAAACGGGAAAAAAATCCCAGGGAAAATGGGTAAAAAATCCTGGGAAAATGGAGAAAATCCCGGGGAAAAAACAGGGAAAAATCCCAGGAAAATGGGGGAAATCCTGGGGGAAAAGGGGAAAAATCCCAGGGAAAATGGGGGGAAAAATGGGGATGGGGTGGGAATGGGAAGAGTGGGGGATGGGATCATGGAATAGAGGGAATGGGAATAATGGGGATGGGGATGGAAATAATGGGATTGGGGATGGGATAATGGGAAAAATGGGATAACGGGGATGGGATAAAGGGGATCCTGGGATTGGGGGAGTGGAAAAACGGGAACGGGATAAGAGAATGGGAGTGAAGGGAACGGGAATGGGAGAAAGGGGATTGGGGAGGGGGGAAAAAGTGGGGATGGGGATGGGGACGGGAGAACGGGAATAACGGGAATGGGATAAATGGGGATGGGGAAAATGGGAATGGGGAAAATGGGAATAATGGGGATGGGAAAATGAGAATGGGATCAAGAGAACGGGATAATGGGGCTGGAAAAATGGGAATAATGGGGATGGGATGGGAATGGAAGAATGGGATCATGGAGGAATGGGGATGGGAAAAATGGGAAGAGTGGGGGATGGGATCATAGAATAAAGGGAATGGGAATAATGGGAATGGAAATAATGGGATTGGGGATGGGATAATGGGAAAAATGGGATAAAGGGGATGGGGTGGGAGCGGGATAAAGGGAATGGGAGTAAAGGGAATGGGGATGGCATAATGGGAATAATGGGATTTCCTGGGTTTGGGATTTCCTGGATTTGGGGTTTCCTGGGTTTGGGGTTTGCCTGGATTTGGGGTTTCCTGGGTTTGGAATTCCCTGGATTTGGGGTTTCCTGGATTTGGGGTTTCCTGGGTTTGGGGTTTCCTGGGTTTGGGGTTTCCAGGATTTGGGATTTCCTGGGTTTGGGGTTTCCTGGGTTTGGGGTTTCCTGGATTTGGGGTTTCCTGGGTTTGGGGTTTCCTGGATTTGGGATTTCCTGGGTTTGGGGTTTCCTGGGTTTGGGGTTTCCTGGATTTGGAGTTTCCTGGGTTTGGAATTCCCTGGATTTGGGGTTTGCTGGGTTTGGGATTTCCTGGGTTTGGGTTTCTTGGGTTTGGGGTTTCCGGGATTTGGGGTTTCCAGGATTTGGGATTTGGGGTTTCCTGGTTTGGAGCTTTGGGGATTTGGGATTTCCTGGTTCAGGGGTGTTTCTGGGTTTGGGATTCTCTGGATTTGGGAATTCCTGGATTTGGGGCAGATCCATGGGATGGATCCAGGGAGTTCCCCCAAATCCCCTGAAATTCCCTCAAATTCCCAATTTCCCTGGAACGGAATTTTTCCCCCATTTCCCCTGGAATTTTCCCCCATTTCCCTGGAATATTTTTCCCCCATTCCCCTGGAATTTTTCCCCCATTCCCCTGGAATTTTCCCCATTTCCCCTGGAATTTTTCCCCCGTTTCCCCTGGAATTTTTCCCCCATTCCCCTGGAATTTTTCCCCCATTTCCCCTGGAATTTTTCCCCCATTCCCCTGGAATTTTTCCCCATTCCCCTGGAATTTTTCCCTCGTTTCCCCTGGAATTTTCCCCCATTTCCCTTGGATTATTTTTCCCCATTTCCCCTGGAATTTTTCCCTCGTTTCCCCTAAAATTTTTTCTCCATTTCCCCTCGATTTTTTTTCTCCAGTTCTCTGGAATTTTTCCCCCATTTCCGCTGGGTTATTTTCCCCCGTTTCCCCTGGAATTTTTCCCCCATTTCCCTTGGATTATTTTTCCTCATTTCCCCTGGAATTTTTCCTCATTTCTCCTGGAATATTTCTCCCCTTTTCCCCTGGAATTTTTTTACCCATTTCCCCTGGAATTTTTTCCCCATTTTTCCCGTGGAATTTTTCCCATTTTTCCTGGATTTTTTCCCCAGGAATTTTTCCCAATTTCCTCTGAAATTTCCCCCATTCCCCCTGGAATTTTTCCCTGGAATTTTTCCCTGTTTTCCCTGGATTATTTTCCACTTTTCCCCTGGATTATTCTCCCCATTTGCTTGGTATTTTCTCCCCATTCCTGCTGGATTTTTTTTCCCTGTTTTCCCTGGGTTATTCTCCCATTTCCCCTGGAATTTTTTCCCCTTTCCCCTGGAATTTTATCCTGGAATTTTTCCCCCATTCCCCTGGAATTTTCTCCATTTTCCCCCTGGAATTTCCCGTGGAATTTTTCCCCCTTTCCCCTGGAATTTTTCCCCCTTTCCCCTGGATTTTTTCCCCCTTTCCCCTGGATTATTCTCCCTATTTGCTTGGAATTTTTCCCCCATTTCTCCTGGAATTTTCCCCCCATTCCCCCTGGAATTTTCTCCATTTTTCCCCTGGAATTTCCCGTGGAATTTTTCCCCCTTTCCCTGGAATTTTCCCCCTTTCCCCTGGAATTTTTCCCCCATTTCCCCTGGAATATTTTTCCTCATTTCCCCTGGAATTTTTCCCCTGGAATTTTTTCCCCATTTCTCCTAGATTATTTCCCATTTCCCCTGGAATTTTCCCCTGGAATTTTTCCCTGTTTTCCCTGGATTATTTTCCCCATTTTCCCTGGGTTATTTTCCCATTTCTCCTGAATTTTTCCCTGTTTTCCCTGGATTATTTTCCCCCATTCCCCCTGGAATTTTTCCCCCTTCCCCCTGGAATTTTTTCCCCTTTTCCCCCTGGAATTTTTCCCCCAATTCCCCTGGAATTTTTCCCCCATTTCCCCTGGAATTTTCCCCCATTTCCCCTGGAATTTTTCCCCTTTTCCCCTGGAATTTTTTCCCCGTTCCTGCTGGAATTTTTCCCCCATTCCCCCTGGGTTATTCCCCCTTTCCCCTGGAGTTTTCCCCTGGAATTTTTCCCGGTTTCCCCACTCTCTGTCTCTCTCTCTCTCTCTCTGGCGGCAGTGAGAACGAGGCGCTGTGGCGGGAGGTCGCCAGCCTGCGCCAGAAGCACGCGCAGCAGCAGAAGGTCGTCAACAAGGTAACGATGCCCGCTTTTCCAGAGGGAATTCCCGATTTTCCTGAGGGAATTCCCGCTTTTCCAGAGGGAATTCCGGCTTTTCCTGAGGGAATTCCCGATTTTCCTGAGGGAATTCCGGCTTTTCCTGGGGCAATTCCCCATTTTCCAGGAGTAATTCCCAATTTTCCTGCAGTAACTCCAATTTCCTGGGATAATTTCCAATTTCCAGAGGGAATTCCCAATTTTCCTGAGGGAATTCCCGATTTTCCTGAGGGAATTCCCCATTTTCCAGGAGTAATTCCCAATTTCCCTGCAGTAATTCCCAATTTCCTGGGGTAATTCCCGATTTCCTTGCGGTAATTTCCAATTTTCCTGCAGTAATTCCCTATTTTCCTGAGTGAATTCCTGCTTCTCCTGGGGCAATTCCTGATTTTCCTGGGGTAATTCCCAATTTTCATGGGGCAGTTCCCAATTTCCTGGGGTAATTCCCAATTTTCCAGAGTGAATTCCCACTTTTCCTGGGGTAATTCCCAATTTCCCTGCAGTAATTCCCAAATTTCCTGCTGTAATTCCCTATTTTCCAGAGTGAATTCCCACTTTTCTTGGGGCAATTCCCAATTTCCTGGGGTAATTCCCAATTTCCAGGGCAATTCCAGCTTTTCCAGGAGCAATTTCCACTTTTCCAAGTGTAATTCCCACTTTTCCTGGGGCAGTTCCCACTTTTCTGGACTGAATTCCCGCTTTTCCTGGGGCAATTCTCGCTTTTCCTGGGGCAATTCCCAATTTCCTGGGGTAAATTCCCAATTTCCTGGGGTAATTCCCAATTTCCTGGGGCAATTCCCGCTTTTCATGGGGCAATTCCCGATTTTCCTGGGGTAATTCCCAATTTCCTGGGGTAATTCCCCTTTTCCCAGAGTTAATTCCCACTTTTCCTGGTGCAATTCCCACTTTTCTGGGGTAATTCCCGCTTTTCCTGGGGCAATTCCCAATTTTCTTGGGGTAATTCCCATTTTCCCTGAGTTAATTCCCAATTTTCCAGGGGTAATTCCCACTTTTCCTGGAGCAATTCCCAATTTTCCTGGTGCAATTCCCAATTTTCTTGGGGCAATTCTCCATTTTCCTTTGGTAATTCCCAATTTTCCAGGGGTAATTGCCACTTTTCCAGAGAGAATTCCCAATTTTTCTGGGGTACTTCCCAATTTCCTGTCACAATTCCCAATTTCCTGGGGCAATTCCCCATTTTCCTGGTGTAATTCCCACTTTTCCTGGGGCAGTTCCCACTTTTCTAGACTGAATTCCCGATTTTCCTGGGGCAGTTCCCGCTTTTCCTGGGGTAATTCCCAATTTCCTGGGGCAATTCCCTCTTTTCCTTGGGTAATTCCCAATTTTCTTGCTGTAATATCCAGTTTTCCAGGGTAGTTCCCAACTTTCCAGGAGTAATTCCCCATTTTCCCAGGGCAATTCCCAATTTTCCTGGGGCAATTCCCATTTTTCCTCCAGTTCCTCCCAGTTCTTCCCAATTTTTTCCCTTCCCAGAGCTCTTCCCCCTCCAGCTTCTCCCAGTTCTTCCCAGTTTATTCCTTTCCCAAAACTTTTCCCACTTTTTCCCAGTTTCTCCCAGTTTCTCCCAGTTCTTCCCAGTTTTCTCTTTCCAGATCTCTTCCTCTCCAGTTTTTTTCCACTTTTCCCAATTTTTCCCTTCCCAAATTTATTCCCCTCCAGTTCTTCCCAATTTTCCCCATTTTTCCCTTCCCTGAGCTCTTCCTTCCCAGCTCTTCCCAGTTTCTCCCAGTTTCTCCCAGTTTTTCCCAGTTTTCTCTTTCCAGATCTCTTCCTCTCCAGTTTTTTTCCCAATTCTTCCCAATTTTTCCCTTCCCAAATTTATTCCCCTCCAGCTTTCCCAATTTTTCCAGTTTCTCCCTTTCCCGGAGCTCTTCCCAGTTCTTCCCAGTTCTTCCCAGTTCTCTCTTTCCAGATTTCTTCCTCTCCAGGTTTTTTCCCACTTTTCCCAGTTTTCCCTTTCCCAAATCTTTTCCCCTCCAGTTCTTCCCATTTTTCCCTTCCCTGGTTTCCTCTTCTCCGATTTTTCTCTTCCCAATTCTCTTCCCCTCCAGTTTCTCCTAGTTTCTCCCAGTTCTTCCCGGTTTCTCCCAGTTTCTCCCAGTTTTCTCTTTCCAGATCTCTTCCCCTCCAGTTTTTTTCCAATTTTTCCCAATTTTTCCCTTCCCAAATTTATTCCCCTCTAATTTTCCCAGTTTCTCCCTTTCCTGGATCTCTTCCTTCCCAGCTCTTCCCAATTTTTCCCAGTTTTTTCCCAGTTTTCCCTTTCCCAAATCTTTTCCCCTCCAGTTCTTCCAAGTTCTTCCCAATTTTTCCCCATTTTTCCCTTCCCAGAGCTCTTTCCCCTCCCAGTTTCTCCCAGTTCTTCCCAGTTTCTCCCAGTTCTTTTCCCAGTTTTCTCTTCCCAGGTCTCTTTCCCCCCAGGTTTCCCAGTTGTTCCCAGTTCCTCCCATTTTTTCCAGTTTCTTCCTTTCCCAAATCTCTTCTCTCCAGTTTGATCCCAGTTTTTCCCAGTTCTTCCCAGTTTTCTCTTTCCAGGTCTCTTCCCCTCCAGTTTTTTTCCAATTTTTCCCAATTTTTCCCTTCCCAAATTTATTCCCCTCCAATTTTCCCAGTTTCTCGCTTTCCCAGAGCTCTTCCTTCCCAGCTCTTCCCAATTTTTCCCAGTTTTTTCCCAGTTTTCCCTTTCCCAAATCTTTTCCCCTCCAGTTCTTCCAAGTTCTTCCCAATTTTTCCCCATTTTTCCCTTCCCAGAGCTCTTTCCCCTCCCAGTTTCTCCCAGTTCTTCCCAGTTTCTCCCAGTTCTTTTCCCAGTTTTCTCTTCCCAGGTCTCTTTCCCCCCAGTTTCTCCCACTTTTTCCCAGTTCCTCCCAGTTTTCCCAGTTTCTTCCTTTCCCAAATCTCTTCTCTCCAGTTTGATCCCAGTTTCTCCCAGTTTCTCCCAGTTCTTCCCAGTTTTCTCTTTCCAGATCTCTTCCTCTCCAGTTTTTTCCCACTTTTCCCAATTTTTCCCTTCTCAAACTTATTCCCCTCCAGTTCTTCCCAATTTTCCCAGTTTCTCCCTTTCCTGGATCTCTTCCCTTCCAGTTCTTCCCAATTTTTCCCCATTTTTCCCTTCCCTGAACTCTTCCTTCCCAGCTCTTCCCAGTTTCTCCCAGTTCTTCCCAGTTTCTCCCACTTTATCCCAGTTTCTTCCCAGTTTTCTCTTTCCAGATCTCTTCCTCTCCAGTTTTTTCCAATTTTTCCCAATTTTTCTCTTTTCAAATTTATTCCCCTCCAATTTTCCCAGTTTCTCCCTTTCCTGGATCTCTTCCTTCCCAGTTCCTCCCAATTTTTTCCCATTTTTCCCTTCCCAGAGCTCTTCCCCTCCAGCTTTTCCCGGTTTTCCCCACTTCCTCCCAGTTCTTCCCAGTTTCTCCCAGTTTTTCCCAGTTTATTTTCTCTTTCCAGGTCTCTTCCCCCTCCGTTTTTCCCAATTCTTTCCAGTTTTTCCCTTCTCAAATTTATTCCCGTCCAGTTTTCCCACTTCTCCCTTTCCCAAATCCTTTCTCCTCCAGTTCTTCCCAGTTCCTCCCAGTTTCCCCCAATTTTTCCCCATTTTTTTCCCAAATTTTTCCAAATTTTCCCTCTTTTTCTCCAATTTTTCCCAATTTTTCCTGATTTTCCCATTTTTTTCCCACTTTTCCCGCTTTTCTCATGGCAGCTGATCCAGTTCCTGATTTCCCTGGTGCAATCCAACCGGATCCTGGGCGTCAAGAGGAAAATGTGAGTCCGGAATTCCCCAAATCCCCCGGAAATCCGGGAATTCCGGGGGATCCCGAATCCCAAAGATCCCCGGGAAAGGGCCGGGCCGGGATCTGGGAATCCCCTGGGGATGGGGGGAAGGGAGAATTCCCTGGGTTTCCGCTTTTCCTGGAAAATCCTGGCGGAAAGGAGGCTCCTGGCATCCCCAAAAATCCGGGAATTTCGGGCTCGGGATTGGATTTCAGGCTCCTCCCATTGCAGCCCCTGGAATTCTCTGGGAATTCCTTCCCAGATTTCTTCCCTTCCCAGTTCTTCCCGTTTTCCCTTCCCAGATTTTCTCTCCTCCGTTTTTGTCTTCCCAAATCTCTTCCCTTCCAGTTTTCCCAGGTTTTTCCCAGGTTTTTTTCCCAGGTTTTTCCCAGGTTTTTTTCCCAGGTTTTTCCCACTTTTTCCCAGTTTCCTTTTTCCCAAATATTTTCTCCTCTAGTTTTTCCCAGTTCCTCTCAGTTTTCCCAGTTTTTTCCCAATTTTTTCCCAGTTTTTCCCAGATTTTTCCCATTTTTCCCAGTTTCTCCCAGTTTCTTTCTTCCCAAATATTTTCTCCTCCAGTTTTTTCCCAGGTTTTCCCACTTTTTTCCCACTTTTTCCCACTTTTTTCCCAGTTTTTCCCAGTTTTTCCCCATTTTTTTCCCAAATATTTTCCCCTCCAGTTCTTCCCAGTTCCTCCCACTTTTTCCCAATTTTTCCCCATTTTTTCCCTTCCCAGAGCTCTTCCCCTCCAGCCTCTCCCAGTTCCTCCCAGTTTTTTCCCCACTTTCTCCCATTTCTTCCCCAATTTTTCTGGAATTCTCTGGGAATTCCTTCCCCAAAAATCCCAGAAACCCAGCGGGAATCCAGCCATTCCCTGCTTCCCGCTCCTCCAAGCTTCTCTTCCTGGGGAAAAAAAAAAAAAACCTGGAATTTCACTTTTCCAAGATTTTTCCTGGGAGAAAAAAAAAAACCCGGGAGAACTCGTCCCCTTTTCCCGGGAATGCGGCTCCCGGCGCTGATGCCGGGGTTTTTCCCGGTGTTTTTTTGGGAATGGCAGCCCCCTGATGCTGAACGACGGCGGCTCGGCGCATTCCATGCCCAAGTACAGCCGGCAGTATTCCCTGGAGCACCACGGGAACGCCGCCTACGCCGTGAGCCGGGAACGACGGGATTGGGAATGGGATTGGGAATGGGATGGATCAATAAAGGGATTGGGATTGGGATTGGGATTGGGAATGGGATTGATCAATAGTGGGATGGGGAACGGGATTGGGAACGGGATTGGGAACGGGATGGATCAATAGTGGGATTGGGAACAGGAATGGGATTGGGATTGGGATTGATCAATAGTGGGATGGGGAACGGGATTGGAAACGGGATGGATCAATAGTGGGATTGGGAGTGGGATTGGGAACGGGATGGATCAATAGTGGGATCGATTGGGAATGGGAACAGGAATGGGATTGGGAACGGGATGGATCAATGGTGGGATTGGGAACGGGATGGATCAATAGTGGGATTGGGAACAGGAATGGGATTGGGATTGGGATGGATCAATAGTGGGATTGATTGGGAATGGGATTGATGAATAGTGGGATTGGGAACGGGATTGATCAATAGTGGGAATGGGATTGGGATTGGGATTGGGATTGGGATTGATCAGTAGTGGGATTGGTTGGAAATGGGATTGGGATTGGGATTGATCAATAGTGGGATTGGGAACGGGATGGATCAATAGTGGGATTGGGAACAGGAATGGGATTGGGATTGGGATTGGGATTGGGATTGGGATTGATCAATAGTGGGATTGATTGGGAATGGGATTGGGAATGGGATTGATGAATAGTGGGATTGGGAACAGGAATGGGATTGGGATTGATCAATAGTGGGATGGGGAACGGGATTGGGAACAGGATGGATCAATAAAGGGATTGGGATTGGGAACGGGATGGATCAATAGTGGGATGGGGAACGGGATTGGGAACAGGATGGATCAGTAGTGGGATCGATTGGGAATGGGAACAGGAATGGGGTTGGGATTGGGATTGATGAATAGTGGGATTGGGAACGGGATTGATCAATAGTGGGAATGGGATTGGGATTGGGATTGGGATTGGGATTGATCAGTAGTGGGATTGATTGGAAATGGGATTGGGATTGATCAATAGTGGGATTGGGATTGGGAACAGGAATGGGATTGGGATTGATCAATAGTGGGATTGGGAATGGGATTGGGAACGGGATGGATTAATAGTGGGATTGGGAACAGGAACGGGATTGGGATTGGGATTGGGATTGATCAGTAGTGGGATTGGGAACGGGATTGGGAACAGGATGGATCAATAGTGGGATTGGGAGTGGGATGGATCAATAGTGGGATCGATTGGGAATGGGAACAGGAATGGGGTTGGGATTGGGATGGATCAATAGTGGGATTGGGAACAGGAATGGGATTGGGATTGGGATTGATCAGTAGTGGGATTAATTGGAAATGGGATTGGGAATGGGACTGATGAATAGTGGGATTGGGAACGGGATTGGGAACGAGACTGGGAATGGGATTGATCAATAGTGGGAATGGGAATGGGAGGGATTGGGATTGGGATTGGGATTGGGATTGTGATTGGGATTGATCAATAGTGGGATTGATTGGGAATGGGAATGGGATTGGGATTGATCAATGGTGGGATTGATTGGGAATGGGAATGGGATTGGGATTGATCAATAGTGGGAATGGGAACGGGATTGGGATTGGGATTGATCAATAGTGGGATTGATTTGGAATGGGATTGGGAATGGGATTGATGAATAGTGGGATTGGGATTGGGAACAGGAATGGGGTTGGGATTGATCAATAGTGGGATGGGGAACGGGATTGGGAACAGGATGGATCAATAAAGGGATTGGGATTGGGAACGGGATGGATCAATAGTGGGATTGGGAACAGGAATGGGATTGGGAACGGGATGGATCAGTAGTGGGATTGATTGGAAATGGGATTGGGAATGGGACTGATGAATAGTGGGATTGGGATTGGGAATGGATCAATAGTGGGTTTGGGAACAGGATTGGGATTGGGAATGGGATTGGGATTGATCAATAGTGGGAATGGGATCGGGATTGGGAATGGGATCGGTCAGGAGCGGGATTGGGAACGGGGTTGGGATCGATGGGGGTTGATAGGGATTGATTAATAACGGGATTGGGATTGGGATCGGGAATGGAATTGGGAATGGGATTGGGATTGATGGGGATTGATTGGGAACGATCAATTATGGGATTGGGATTTTCGGGCTCCCACTTCCCCCTTTTCTCCCTGGGGAATTCCCGGCTCCCGTTTCCCGTTTCCCTCTGGAATTCCCAGCCCTGACCCCGTGGTTCCCCTCTGGAATTCCGGCGCCGATCCCGGTGTTTTTCCCGGTGTTTTTCCCGATGTTTTTCCCGGTGTTTCCCTGTGGAATTCCGGTGCCGATCCCGGTGTTTTTCCCGGTGTTGTTCCCGGTGCTCCCCTCTGGAATTCTGGCGCTGATCCCAGTGTTTTTCCCAGTGTTTTTCCTGGTGTTGTTTCCCGGTGTTTTTCCCGGTGTTTCCCTGTGGAATTCCGGCGCCGATCCCGGTGTTTTTCCCCCCCCGCCGCAGGCCCCGGCCCCGGCGCTGTTCCCGGTGTTTTTCCCGGTGTTTCCCTCTGGAATTCCAGCACTGATCCCGGTGTTTTTCCTGGTGTTTTTCCCGGTGTTTCCCTCTGGAATTCCAGCGCTGATCCCGGTGTTTTTCCCGGTGTTGTTTCCCGGTGTTTCCCTCTGGAATTCCGGCGCCGATCCCGGTGTTTTCCCTCCCCCTCTCTCTCCCGGCAGGCCCCGGCCCCGGCGCTGTTCCCGGCGGATCCCGGCCCCGGCTCCGGCCCCATCATCTCGGACGTGACGGAGCTGCCGCCCTCCAGCCCCGAGGCCTCGCCCGGGAGCCGCCACGGCAGGTGGGGCTGGATCCCGGAAACACCCGGGGAGCCCTTCCCGGAATTCCCAAAAATCCCTGGGAGGTGATTCCCGGAATTCCCAAAAATCCCTGGGAGGTGATTCCCGGAATTCCCAGAAATCCCTGGGCAGCCATTCCCGGAATTCCCCAAAAATCCCCGGGCAACCATTCCCAGAATTCCCAAAAATCCCCAGGGAGCCATTCCCAGAATTCCCAAAAATCCCCGAGCAACCATTCCCAGAATTCCCAAAAATCCCCGAGCAACCATTCCCAGAATTCCCAAAAATCCCCAGGGAGCCATTCCCAGAATTCCCAAAAATCCCTGGGAAGTGATTCCCGGAATCCCAAAATCCCCAGGAAACGATTCCCAGAATTCCCAAAAATCCCCAGGCAGCTGTTCCCAGAATTCCCAAAAATCCCCGGGGAGCCATTCCCAGAATTCCCAAAAATCCCTGGGAAGTGATTCCCGGAATTCTCAAAAATCCCCAGGGAGCCATTCCCAGAATCCCAAAATCCCCAGGAAACGATTCCCAGAATTCGCAAAATCCCCAGGAAGCAATTCCCGGAATTGCCAAAAAATCCCCAGGGAGCCATTCCCAAAAATCCCCGGGCAACCATTCCCGAAATTCCCAAAAATCCCTGGGAGGTGATTCCCGGAATTCCCAAAAATCCCCGGGCAACCATTCCCAGAATTCCCAAAAATCCCCAGGGAGCCATTCCTGGAATTCCCAAAAATCCCTGGGAAGCGATTCCCAGAATCCCAAAATCCCCAGGCAGCCATTCTCGGAATTCCCAAAAAATCCCGGGCAGCCATTCCCAGAATTCCCAAAATCCCTGGGAAGTGATTCCCGGAATTCCCAAAAATTCCTAGGAAGTGATTCCCGGAATCCCAAAATCCCTGGGAAGTGATTCCCGGAATTCCCAAAAATTCCCAGGCAGCCATTCCCGGAATTCTCAAAAATCCCCAGGGAGCCATTCCCAGAATTCCCAAAAATCCCCGGGCAGCTGTTCCCAGAATTCCCAAAAATCCCAGGGAGCCATTCCCAGAATTCCCAAAATCCCTGGGAAGTGATTCCTGGAATTCCCAAAAATCCCCGGGCAACCATTCCCGGAATTCCCAAAAATCCTCGGGCAACCATTCCCAGAATTCCCAAAAATTCCCGGGCAGCTGTTCCCAGAATTCCCAAAAATCCCCAGGGAGCCATTCCCAGAATTCCCAAAATCCCTGGGAAGTGATTCCCGGAATTCCCAAAAATCCCCAGGGAGCCATTCCCGGAATCCCAAAATCCCCAGGAAACGATTCCCAGAATTCGCAAAATCCCCAGGAAGCGATTCCCGGAATTGCCAAAGAAATTCCCGAAAATCCCCGGGAATGGGGCGCTTGGAATTGCATCCCAAAGATCCCTGGGAATGGGAGTTCGGAGTCGCTTCCTGAAATTCCGAAAATCCCTGGGAACGGGAGCTGGGCGGGATGGGAGTTGCTTCCCAGAATTCCTTGGGAAGGGGAGCTCGGAATCACTTCCCGAAAATCCCTGCGATTCCCATTTCCCGTTATTTCCCGTTCCCTGTTCCCATTCCCGTTCCTCGTTATTCTCATTTCCCGTTATTCCCATCCCCCATTCCCATTATTCCCATTCCCATCCCCCATTCCCATTATTCCCATTCCCATTATTCCCATTCCCGTTCCCCGTTCCTGTCATTCCCCGTTCCCATTTCCCATTCCCATTATTCCCATTTCCCAATCCCCTTCCTGTTTTTCCCATTTCCCATTATTCCCATTTCCCATTATTTCCCATTCCCTTCTCCCATTATTCCCATTTCCCATTCCCATTTCCCATTATTCCCATTATTTCCATCATTCCCATTTCCAATTGCCATTTCCCATTCCCTTTTCCCATTGTTTCTCATTCCCATTATTCCCATTATTCCCATTATTTCCCTTTTCCCATTATTCTCTTTTCCCGTTCCCATTTCCCATTCCTGTCATTCCCTGTTCCCCTTTCCCCATTCCCGTTCCCATTCCCCATTATTTCCCATTCCCTTCTCCCATTATTCCCACTCCCGTTCCCGAGTCCCATTATTCCCATTTCCCATTCCCGTTTCCCATTATTCCCATTATTCCCATCGTTCCCATTTCCAATTGCCATTTCCCATTCCCTTTTCCCATTGTTTCCCATTCCCATTATTCTCTTTTCCCATTCCTATCTCTCATTCCTGTCATTCCCTGTTCCTCTTTCCCCATTCCCATTCCCCATTCCCGTTATTCCCATTCCCGTTATTCCCGTTATTCCCGTTATTCCCACTTCCATTCCCATTTCCCATTTTTCCCGTCCCCTTTTCCCGTTATTTCTCATTCCCGTTCCCTGTTCCTTTTCTCATTTCCCATTATTCCCATTTCCCATTGTTCCCATCATTCCCATTCCTATTCCTGTCATTCCCCGTTCCCATTTCCCGTTATTCTCCATTCCCGTTTCCCATTGTTTCCCATTCCCGTTATTCTCTTTTCCCATTCCCATTTCCCATTCCCGTCATTCCCCTTTCCCCGTTCCTGTTCCCATTTCCCATTATTCCCATTCCCTTTTCCCATGATTCCCATTCCCTTTTCCCATTATTCCCATTCCCTTTTTCCATGATTCCCATTCCCATTCCTGAGTCCCATTGTTCCCATTTCCCAGTCCCCGTTTCCTGTTTCCCATTCCCGTTTCCCATTATTCCCATTCCCATTTCCAATGGCCGTTTCCCATTTCCCATTTTCCCCTCCCCTTTTCCCATTATTTCCCATTCCCTGTTCCCATTCCCATTCCCATTTCTCATTATTCCCATTCCCCATTCCTGTCATTCCCCATTCCCATTTCCCCATTCCCATTTCCCATTATTTCCATTCCCATTTCCCATTATTTCCCGTTCCTGAGTCCCATGGTTTCTGGTTGTTCTTTTTTCTTTGGTGTTGGGGTTTTTGTTTTTTTTTTGGTTAGGGGTTGTTTGTGGGGGGGTGTTTTTTTTGTTTGGTTTTTGGGGGTTTTTTTTTTTTTTTTTTTTTGGGGTTTTGGGGGGGTTTTTTGTTTTGTGGGTTGGGGTGTTTGGTAGGGGTTTTTTTTTATTTTTTTTGGGGTTTTTTGTGTTTTGTTGTGTTGGGGGGGGCTGGTTCCATTCCCATTCCCATTATTCCCATTATTCCCATTATTCCCATTTCCCATTATTCCCATTCCCATTATACCCATTCCCATTATTCCTGTTATTCCCATCATTCCCATCATTCCCATCATTCCCGTTTCCCATTATTCTCTTTTCCCATTCCCATTTCCCGTTCCTGTCATTCCCTGTTCCCCTTTCCCCATTCCCGTTCCCTGTTCCCATTGCCATTTCCCATTCCCGTTATTCTCGTTATTCCCGTTATTCCCATTATTCCCATTCCCCGTTATTTCCCATTCCTCTTCCTGAGTCCCATTATTCCCATTTCCCAGTCCCATTTCCCATTTTCCATTTCCCATTATTCCCATTATTCCCAATATTCCTATTCCCATTCCCGAGTCCCATTATTCCCGTTTCCCATTCCTGTTTCCCGTTTCCCATTCCCATTCCCATTATTCCCGTTTCCCATTTTTCCCATTTTTCCTATTCCCATTGTTTCCATTCCTGTCTCTCATCATTCCCGTTATCCCCATTCCCGTTATTCCCATTTCCCATTATTTCCCATTCCCATTTCCCATTCCTGTTACTCCCGTTATTCCCGTTTTTCCCAATCCCGTTTCCCATTCCCATTATTCCCGTTCCCTTTTCCCATTCCTGTTACTCCCGTTATTCCCATTATTCCATTTCTCCCGTTATTCCCGTTTCCCATGATTCCCATTCCCTTTACTCCCATTTCCCATTCTCTTTATTCCCATTCCCTTTTTCCATTCCCATTATTCCCATTTTTCTGGATCCCATTTCCCATTCCCTTTTCTCATTATTTCCCATTCCCATTTCCCGTTCCCATTTCCCATTCCTGTTTCCCATTTCCTGTTATTCCCATTTTTCCCTATTTTCCCGTTTTTCCCATTCTCGTTTCCCATTATTCCCATTTTTCCCATTCCCATTTTTCCCATTTTTCCCATTCCCGTTATTCCCATTATTCCCATTCCCTATTCCCATTTTTCCCATTATTTCCCATTATTCCCCATTTTTCCCATTTTCCCATTCCTGTTTCCCATTTCCTGTTATTCCCATTATTCCCGTTATTCCCATTTTTCCCTATTTTCCCGTTTTTCCCGTTTTTCCCGTTTTTCCCATTCTCGTTTCCTATTCTTCCCATTTTCCCATTTTTCCCATTTACCATTATTCCCATTACCATTATTCCCATTATTCCCATTCCCTATTCCCCTTTTTCCCATTATTTCCCATTTTTCCCATTCTCGTTTCCCATTATTCCCATTTTCCCATTATTCCCCATTTTTCCCATTTTCCCATTCGTGTTTCCCATTTCCTGTTATTCCCATTATTCCTGTTATTCCCATTTTTCCCTATTTTCCCGTTTTTCCCATTATTCCCATTCCCATTTCCCATTTTTCCCATTTCCCATTATTCCCATTATTCCCATTCCCTATTCCCATCTTTCCCATTATTTATTTCCCATTTTCCCATTCCTGTTTCCCATTTCCCGTTATTCCCATTATTCCCATTTTTGTTATTCCCATTTTCCCCTATTTTCCCATTATTCCCATTTTTCCCATTCCCATAATTCCTATTATTCCCATTTTTCCCATTATTCCCATTCCCTATTCCCATTTTTCCCATTATTTCCCATTATTTCCCATTTTTCCCATTCCTGTTTCCCCATATTTCCCATTTTTCCCGTCATTCCCGGTAATTCCCGGCGTTCCCGGCAGGAGCAGCCCGGTGATCCGGATCAAGGAGGAGCCTCCCAGCCCCACGCGGAGCCCGCAGGTGGAGGAGCCCAAGAACGCCGGGAACGCCGGGAATTCCGGGAATTCCGGGAATTCCGAGACGCCGCTGTCCCCCTCCACCTTCATCGACTCCATCCTGCGGGAAAACGACTCCGGAGCCGCTCCCGGGAACGCCCAATCCCAGGAAAAGTGCCTCAGCGTCGCCTGCCTCGACAAGTGAGCGCCGGGAACGAACGGGATTCCCGGGATTCCCAGAATTCCTGGGATTTCCGGCTGGGGAAAAGTGGGATTCCCAGAATTCTCAGGATTCCCAGCTCAGGAAAAGTGGGATTCCCAGAATTCTCAGGATTCCCAGCTCAGGAAAAGCAGGATTCCCGGAATTCCCAGCTTGGGAAAAGTGGGATTCCCAGAATTCTTGGGATTCCCAGCTGGGGAAAAGTGGGATTCCCAGAATTCTCAGGATTCCCAGCTCAGGAAAAGTGGGATTCCTGGGATTCCCGGAATTCCCAGCTCAGGAAAATTGGGATTCCCGGGATTCCCAGCTCGGGAAAAGCGGGATTCCCAGAATTCTTGGGATTCCCAGCTCAGGAAAAGTGGGATTCCTGGGATTCCTGGGAATTCCCAGCTCGGGAAAATTGGGATTCCCGGGATTCCCAGGATTCCCAGCTCGGGAAAAGTGGGATTCCCAGAATTCCTGGAATTCCCAGCTCAGGAAAAGTGGGATTCCCAGAATTCTAAGGATTCCCAGCTGGGGAAAAGAGGGATTCCTGGGATTCCCAGATTCCCAGCTCAGGAAAATTGGGATTCCCGGAATTCCCAGCTTGGGAAAAGCGGGATTCCCAGAATTCTTGGGATTCCCAGCTCAGGAAAAGCGGGATTCCCAGAATTCTCAGGATTCCCAGCTCAGGAAAAGCGGGATTCCCGGAATTCCCAGCTCGGGAAAAGTGGGATTCCTGGGAATTGCCAGCTCGGTAAAATTGGGATTCCTGGGATTCCCGGAATTCCCAGCTCAGGAAAATTGGGATTCCCGGAATTCCCAGCTCGGGAAAAGTGGGATTCCCAGAATTCTTGGGATTCCCAGCTCGGGAAAAGCGGGATTCCCGGAATTCCCAGCTTGGGAAAAGCGGGATTCCCAGAATTCTCAGGATTCCCAGCTCAGGAAAAGTGGGATTCCTGGGAATTGCTAGCTCGGTAAAATTGGGATTCCTGGGATTCCCGGAATTCCCAGCTCAGGAAAATTGGGATTCCCGGAATTCCCAGCTCAGGAAAAGCGGGATTCCCAGAATTCTTGGGATTCCCAGCTCAGGAAAAGTGGGATTCTTGGGATTCCCGGAATTCCCAGCTCAGGAAAATTGGGATTCCTGGGATTCCCGGGAATTCCCAGCTCGGGAAAATTGGGATTCCTGGGATTCCCGGGAATTCCCAGCTCGGGAAAATTGGGATTCCTGGGATTCCTGGAATTCCCAGCTCAGGAAAAGTGGGATTCCTGGAATTCCCAGCTCAGGAAAAGCGGGATTCCCAGAATTCCCAGAATTCCCAGCTTGGGAAAAGAGAAATTCCTGGAATTCCCAGCTGGGGAAAAGCAAGGGTGGGGTGGAATTCCCGGAATTCATGGAATTCCCAGCTCGGGGAAAGTGGGAGTGGGGTGGAATTCCCGCCGTTCCCGCCCTTCCCGCTGTTCCCGCTGTTCCCGATCCCGGTTTCCCATTGTTCCTGCTCCCGTTGTTCCCGTTCCCGGTGTTCCTGCTTCCGTTGTTCCCAGTGTTCCCGATTTTCCTCCATTCCCTCCATTCCTGCCATTCCCTCCATTCCCGTTTTTCCTTCCGTTCCCGTTTTTCCCGTTTTTCCCTCCATTCCCATTTTTTCCCTCGGTTCCCCTTTTTTTCCCTCCATTCCCGTTTTTTCCCATTTTTCCCTCCATTCCCATTGTTTTTTCCCCGCTGTCCGTTCCCTCCCCGATTTCTCTCCCATCCATCCTATTCCCGTTGTTCCCGTTGTTCCCGTTCCCATTCCCCGTTCCCCATTCCCTGTTCCCGTTCCCATTCCCTGTTCCCATTCCCGTTCCCATTCCCTGTTCCCATTCCCTGTTCCTGTTCCCGTTCCCGTTCCCTGTTCCTGTTCCCGTTCCCGTTCCCTGTTCCCGTTCCCTGTTCCCATTCCTGTTCCCATTCCCTGTTCCCGTTCCCGTTCCCATTCCCCATTCCCTGTTCCCATTCCCCATTCCCATTCCTGTTCCCATTCCCATTCCCCGTTCCCGTTCCCCATTCCCTGTTCCCGTTCCCTGTTCCCGTTCCCTGTTCCCATTCCCTGTTCCCGTTCTGTTCCCATTCCCTGTTCCCGTTCCCTGTTCCCGTTCCCTGTTCCCATTCCCGTTCCCATTCCCGTTCCCTGTTCCCATTCCCTGTTCCCATTCCCTGTTCCCGTTCCCATTCCCTGTTCCCATTCCCATTCCCTGTTCCCATTCCCGTTCCCATTCCCTGTTCCCATTCCCTGTTCCCGTTCCCGTTCCCTGTTCCCATTCCCTGTTCCCATTCTGTTCCCATTCCCTGTTCCCGTTCCCTGTTCCCGTTCCCTGTTCCCATTCCCATTCCCTGTTCCCATTCCCTGTTCCCATTCCCGTTCCCATTCCCTGTTCCCGTTCCTGTTCCCGTTCCCTGTTCCCATTCCCGCTGTTCCTGTTCCCATTCCCTGTTCCTGTTCCCATTCCTGTTCCCGTTGTTCCCGCTGTTCCCATTTCCCATTCCCATTCCCGTTCCCATTCCCTGTTCCTGTTCCCCGTTCCCGTTCCCTGTTCCCGTTCCCCGTTCCTGTTCCCATTCCCCGTTCCCGTTTCCCATTTCCTGTTCCCATTCCCTGTTCCCATTCTGTTCCCATTCCCCGTTCCCATTCCCTGTTCCTGTTCCCATTCCCTTTCCCGTTGTCCCCATTCCCATTCCCGTTTTTCCCGTTGTTCCCGTTGTTCCCGCTGTTCCCGCTGTTCCCGTTGTTCCCATTCCCATTGTTCCCATTCCCATTCCCTTTCCCATTGTTCCCATTCCCATTACCGTTGTTCCCATTCCTGTTCCCTCTGTTCCCGTTGTTCCCCTTGTTCCCGCTGTTCCCATTGTTCCCGTTGTTCCCGTTGTTCCCGTTCCCGCTGTTCCCATTGTTCCCGTTGTTCCCGTTGTTCCCGTTGTTCCCGTTGTTCCCGCTGTTCCCGTTGTTCCCATTCCCGTTATTCCCGTTATTCCCGCTGTTCCCACTCGCTGTTCCCAGCAGGAATGAGCTGAACGAGCACCTGGACACCATCGACTCCAGCCTGGACAACCTGCAGGCCATGCTGAGCACGCACGGCTTCAGCATGGACAGCGCCCTGCTGGACGTGAGTCACACACAGAATTCCCGAAAAAATACCCGGAATTCCCGAAAAAATACCCGGAATTCCCGAAAAAATCCCCGGAATTCCCGGAATTCCTGAGCCCAGAACTCCCCGGGAGCCTGCAGGCCATGCTGAGCACGCACGGCTCCAGCATGGACAGCGCCCTGCTGGACGTGAGTCACACACAGCCCGGAATTCCCGAAAAAATACCCAGAATTCCCCAAAAAAATACCCGGAATCCCCGGAATTCCCGAAATCCCCCAGCCCAGAACCCCCCTGGAGCCTGCAGGCCATGCTGAGCACGCACGGCTTCAGCATGGACAGCGCCCTGCTGGACGTGAGTCACACCCGGAATTCCCGAAAAAATCCCCGGAATTCCCAAAAAAATCCCCAGAATTCCCAAAAAAATACCCGGAATTCCCGGAATTCCTGAGCCCAGAACCCCCCGGGAGCCTGCAGGCCGTGCTGAGCACGCACGGCTCCAGCATGGACAGCGCCCTGCTGGACGTGAGTCACGGCCCGGAATTCCCGAAAAAATCCCCGGAATTCCCGAAAAAATACCCAGAATTCCCAAAAAAATCCCCGGAATTCCCCAAAAAAATCCCCGGAATTTCCGGAATTCCCCGGGAAATTTCTCGGAATTCCAGGAAAAAAATCCCCGGAAACCCCCGGGAGCCTTCGGGAAAGGCGGCCGGAGGGAGACGGGGAATGGAGCCCGACCAGAATGTCCCGGGATCCGGTTCCTGTCCTGGGAATTCCCGCTGGGAATGTGCCAGGATTTTTTTCCTGAGCGAGTTTTTCCCGGGAATTCCCACTGGGAATGTGCCAGGATCCATTTCCTGGATCAGGGTGGGTTTTTCCTGGGAATTCCCGCTGGGAATGTGCCAGGATTTGATCCCTGGGGGGATTTTTCCTGGGAATTCCCACTGGAAATGTTCCAGGATTTATTTCCCGGATCAGGGCGGGTTTATCCCGGGAATTCCCACTGGGAACATCCCAGGATCCATCCCCTGGGTGTTTTTTTCCCGGGAATTCCCACTGGGAATGTGCCAGGATCTGTTCCCTGGGTGGGTTTTTCCTGGGAATTCCCACTGGGAACGTGCCGGGATCCATTTCCTGTCCCAGGAATTCCCACTGGGAATGTTCCAGGATCCGTTCCCTGGGTGGGTTTTTCCTGGGAATTCCAGCATTCCCGGGCTCAGGGAGGGAATTTTTCTTGGGAATTTCATCATTCCCGGGCTCAGGAATGAATTTTTCCCAGGAATTTTGGCATTCCCGGTCTCGGGGGTGGATTTTTCCCAGGAATTTTGTCATTCCCTTGTTTGGGGTGGGTTTTTCTCAGGAATTCCGGCATTCCCAGTCTCTGGGGTGGATTTTTCCCGGGAATTCCCACTGGGAAACTTCCAGGATCCATTCCCTGGCTGGGTTTTTCCCGGGAATTTTGTCATTCCCAGGCTCAGGGGTGGATTTTTCCCGGGAATTTTGTCATTCCCGGCCTCGAGGGTGGATTTTTCCCAGGAATTCCGGCATTCCCGGTCTCGGGGGTGGATTTTTCCCGGGAATTCCGGCATTCCCAGGCTCGGGGGTGAATTTTTCCCAGGAATTCCGGCATTCCCAGGCTCGGGGGTGAATTTTTCCCAGGAATTCCGGCATTCCCAGTCTCTGGGGTGGATTTTTCCCGGGAATTTTGTCATTCCCGGCCTCGAGGGTGGATTTTTCCCGGGAATTCCAGCATTCCCGAATCCCATTCCCATTTTTTTTCCCCCGGCAGCTCTTCAGCCCGTCCATGGCGGTGCCGGACGTGACCCTGCCCGACCTGGACAGCAGCCTGGCCAGCGTGAGGATTCCGGGAATTCCGGGAATTCCGGGGGCGGGAGCGGGGAATTCCCAATGGGAATAATCCCAAAAAAGGGGGAAATCCCGGAATTTCCAGCCCCACGGGGAAATCTGGGATTCTCAATCCCCATTCCTGGAATTTTCCATGGGAAAAAAAAAAACCAACAACAAAATCCTTGGATTTGGGGCCCAAATTTGGGAGTTTCTTGGGAATTTTGGGGAATGTTCTAGGAGATTCCATGGGATGGGATTTTTTGGGATTTTCCCTGGGATGGGATTTTTTGGGATTTTTCCTGGGATGGGATTTTTTGGGATATTTGGGATATTTTCCCTGGGATGGGATTTTTTGGGATTTTTCCTGGGATTTTTTGGGATGGGATTTTTTGGGATTTTTCCTGGGATGGGATTTTTTGGGGATTTTCCCTGGTTTGGGATTTTTTTGGGGGGGAGATCCGTGGGATGGGATTTTTTGGGATTTTTTTGGGGATTTTCCCTGGGATGAAATTTTTTGGGATGTTCCTGGGATGGGATATTTTGGGATATTTCACTGGGATGGGATTTTTTGGTATCAGAGCTGGGATTGGGGTTGGGATTGGGATCAGGATTGGGATCGGGGCAGGGATTGGGATTGGGATTGGGATTGGGATTGGGATCGGGGCAGGGATTGGGATCGGGGCTGGGATCGGGGCAGGGATTGGGATCGGGGCTGGGATTGGGATCAGGGCTGGGATTGGGATCGGGGCTGGGATCGGGATTGGGACTGGGATGGGGTCTGGGCTGGGATTGGGATTGAAGTCGGGTTCAGGATCAGAGCTGGGATTGGGATCTGGGGCGGGATTGAGATCAGGATGGGACCTGGGATTGGGATCGGGATCGGGGCTGGGATCAGGATGGGAATTGGGATTGGGATCGGGGCTTGGGGTCAGGATCAGGGCTGGGATCAGGATCCAGATCGGGGCTGGGATCTGGATCAAGGCCGGAATTGGGGGATCAGGGCTGGGATCGGGATCCGGGATCAGGATCCGGGATCAGGGCTGGGATCGGGATCCGGGATCAGGATCCGGGATCAGGGCTGGGATCGGGATCCGGGATCAAGGCTGGGATCAGAGCTGGGATCGGGATCTGGGATCGGAACCTGGGATCAAGGCTGGGATCAGGATCCGGGATCAGGATCCGGGATCAGGGCTGGGATCGGGATCCGGAATCAAGGCTGGGATCAGGGTTGGGATCGGGATCTGGGATCAGGGCTGGGATGGGGATCTGGGATCAAGGCTGGGATCAGGGCTGGGATCAGAATCTGGGATCAGGGTTGGGATTGGGATCCGGGATCAGGGCTGGGATCGGAATCTGGGATCAGGGCTGGGATCGGGATCCGGGATCAGGGCTGGGATCGGGATCCGGGATCGGAACCTGGGATCAAGGCTGGGATCGGGATCCGGGATCAAGGCTGGGATCAGGGTTGGGATCGGGATCTGGGATCAGGGCTGGGATGGGGATCTGGGATCAAGGCTGGGATCAGGGCTGGGATCGGGATCTGGGATCAAGGCTGGGATTGGGGCCAGGATTTGCTCCGGGAATGTTCCCAGGTGCCCAAGGCGCCAGCTCCGGCTCAATCCCAGGATTCTCCTCTCCCTGATAATTTTCGGGAATGTTTGGGACGAGCAGGGGCTGAGTTTGGGGTTTTTCCTGGGGCGGGAATGAGCGGGGATAATTCCCAAAATCCCGGCAGATCCAGGACCTCATCTCCTCCCAGGAGCAGCAGAAGCCGACGGAGGCCGAGCCCGGCGCGGGGGACTCCGGTATTCCCAACGGGAATTTGGGGGGGATCCCTGGGGTTTGGGAATGGGGTTGGGGACTCCGGGAATCCCAACGGGAATGTGGGGGGGATCCCTGGGGTTTGGGAATGGGGTGGGGCGATCCAGCATTCCCAGTGGGAATTGGGAGTGGGATTAGGGTTGGATTGGGTGGGATTGGAATTGGGATTAAGTGGGATTAGGATTTGGGAATGTTTTTATGTGGATTGGGATTAAGATGGATTGGGATTAAGTGGGATTGAGATTTGGGAATTGATTAGGTGGGTCTGGGATGGATTGGGATTGGGATGACAATGGGATGGATTAGGATGGGGGGGTGGGATTGGGATTTGGGAATGGATTGGGATTACAATGGGATGGATTAGGATTAGGATGGGGTTTCGATTTTGGAATGGATCAGGTGGAAATGGGATTGGGATGGGATTGGGATGAGGATTGGGGTGTGGGGATGGATTGGGACGGGGTTAGGATTGAGATTGGGATTTGGGAATGGCTTAGGTAGGACAGGGAGGGACTGGGATGGGATTGGGATGTGGGGATGGAATGGGATAGGGATTAGGATGGGATAGGGATTTGGGAATGGATTAGGTGGAACTGGGATTGGAATTAGGAAGGGATTGGGATGTGGGAATGGATCATTTGGGACTGGGATGGATTAGGATGGGGTTAGGATTGAGATTGGGATTTGGGAATGACTTAGGTGGGCCTGGGATGGATTGGGGTGGCGTTAGGATGGGTTTGGGATTTGGGAATGGCTTAGGTGGGACTGGGATGGGATTGGGATGTGGGAATGGGGTGGGGATTTGGGAATGGACTAAATAGAACTGGTATGGATTGGGATTAGGATTAGGGAATAGATTAGGATGGGATGGGATTAGGATGGGATGGGATTAGGATGGGATGGGATTTGAAGGGATTAGGTGGGTCTGGGATGGATTTGGATTAGGATGGGATTGGGATTAGGGAGCAGATTGCATGAGTCTGAGTTGGGCTGGGATTAGGATTAGGATGGGGTTTTGATTTTGGAATGGATCAGGTGGAAATGGGATTGGGATTAGGATTGGGATGGGATTGGGATTTGGGGATGGATTGGGACGGGGTTAGGACTGAGATTGGGATTTGGGAATGGTTTAGGTGAGACTGGGATGGACTGGGATGGGATTGGGATGTGGGGATGGGATTGGGATTGGAGAATGGACTAAATAGGACTGGTATGGATTGGGATTGGGATTAGGGAATAGATTAGGATGGGATGGGATTTGAAGGGATTAGGTGGGGCTGGGATGGATTTGGATTAGGATTTGGATAAGGATTAGGATTAGAGTAGGACTGAGATTTCAAAATGGATTAGGTGGGTCTGGGATGGATTGGGATTAGGATGGGATTGGGATTAGGGAGCAGATTGCATGAGTCTGAGTTGGGCTGGGATTAGGATTAGGATGGAATTTCGATTTTGGAATGGATCAGGTGGGAATGGGATTGGGATTAGGATTGGGATGGGATTGGGATTTGGGGATGGATTGGGACGGGGTTAGGATTGAGATTGGGATTTGGGAATGGTTTAGGTGAGACTGGGATGGACTGGGATGGGATTGGGATGTGGGGATGGGATTTGGATTGGAGAATGGACTAAATAGAACTGGTATGGATTGGAATTAGGATGGGGATGGGATTGGGATTTGGGAATGGATTAGGTGGGACAGGATCGGGATTGGGATTTGGATTGGGATTGGGATTAGGATTAGAATTAGGATGGGGTTGACCTTGGGTGGGATCAGGATTAGGGTTGGGGTGGAATTGGGATTAGGATTCGGATCAGGGGCTTGGAATTTGGGAATGGAAGAATTGGGATCAGGAGTGATGGGGGATTAGGTGGGGTTGGAGATTGGGAAGGGATCGGGTGGGATTGGGATGGATTTAAGATTAGGGTCCAGTGGGATTTGTGTTAGGATGAGAGTGGGATACCTAAAATTCAGGAATTCCCCTCCCAAAAAAAAAAACCCTTTGGAATGAAGACGGGGTTGGAAAAGCTGGAAAAAAGGGATCAGGGATGGAGATCGGGGATTGGGATCCATCGGATTGGGATTAGAGTGAGATTTGGGATTGTATGGGAATGAGGTTGGGATGGGTTTGGGGTTTGTCTGAGATTGAGATGAGGATGGGATTCATGGGATTGGATTGTATGGGATTAGCATTGGATTGATTGGGATTGGAATTAGGATGGGATTTGGGATCGTATGGGGTTTGGGATTAGGGTGTGATTGGGATTGAGAGTGGGACCAGGATCGTGATTGGATTTGGAATCTGGGATTAGGGTTAGGGTGGGATTGGGAATAGGGTGGGATTGGGGTTAAAATTGGGGATTTGGCACTTGGGTGGGATTGGGATTGGGACTTGGACTAGGATTTGGATTAGGATTGGGACCGGGATTGGGAATTGGGATTGGGACTTGGACTAGGATTTGGATTTGGATTGGGACTGGGATTGCGGTTGGGATTAGGATTAGGGTTGGGACTTGGACTGGGATTGGGATCGTGATTGGAATTCAGATGATTGGGATTGAAATCGGGAACGTGTATTAGGGTGGGATCGGGATTGGAGAGTGGGATGAGAGGACCCTTCCCACCCCTCACACCTGCCCGCCTTCGCATCCCTGCTGCCCATCCCAGACATTCCCTGCCCATCCCAGACATTCCCTGCCCATCCCAAACATTCCCTGCCCATCCCAGACTTTCCCTGCCCATCCCAAACTTTCCCTGCCCATCCCAAACTTTCCCTGCCCATCCCAAACATTCCCTGCCCATCCCAAATATGCCCTGCAGCCCCTGTTCCTGGGGGATTATCCCATTCCCAATCCCAATCCCAATCCCATTCCCGTTTTCCCAGGGAAGCAGCTGGTGCCCTGCACGGTCCAGCCGCTGTTCCTGCGGGATGATCCCAATCCCACATTCCCAATCCCACAATCCCAATCCCACATTCCCAATGCCATTCCCAATCCCACAATCCCAATCCCGCATTCCCAATCCCACAATCCCGATCACAATCCCAATCCCACATTCCCACAATCCCGATCCCACATTCCCAATCCAAATCAAATTCCCATTTTTCCAGGGAAGCAGCTGGTGCCCTGCACAGTCCATCCCCTGTTCCTGGTGGATGATCCCAATCCCACAATCCCAATCCCATTCCACAATCCCAATCCCACATTCCCACAATCCCATTCCCAATCCCACAATCCCAATCCCACAATCCCAATCCCAATCCCACATTCCCACAATCCCAATCCCACATTCCCATTTTTCCAGGGAAGCAGCTGGTGCCCTGCACGGTCCAGCCCCTGTTTCTGGTGGATGATCCCAATCTCATCCCAACATTCCCATTCCCAATCCCACAATCCCAATCCCACAATCCCAATCCCAAATTCCCGCTTTTCCAGGGAAGCAGCTGGTGCCCTGCACGGTCCAGCCGCTGTTCCTGGTGGATTCCAGCGCCGTGGACGTCGGATCCGGGGACCTTCCCATCTTTTTCGAGCTGGGGGAGGGGCCGTGCTTCCCGGACGGGGACGAGTATCCCGAGGAGTATCCCGAGGAGTATCCCGAGGAATATCCCGAGGAGTATCCCGAGGATCCCACGCCCAAGGACCCGGCCGTGTCCTAAGGCCGGCAGCGGGGACAGGGACAGGGACAGGAGCGGGAAAAGGATCCCGGGAAAAGGAAAAGGATCCCGGGAAAAAAAAAAGGATTCCCGGGAGAAGGAAAAGGATCCCGGAGGAGGAACTGGAAAAGGATTGGGAAAAGGATCCGGGAAAAAAAAAACAAAG
Source organism: Phylloscopus collybita (assembly GCA_027886175.1). Lineage (NCBI taxonomy): Eukaryota > Metazoa > Chordata > Aves > Passeriformes > Phylloscopidae > Phylloscopus > Phylloscopus collybita. The sequence goes on from JAJNNQ010000498.1 coordinate 39,815, forward strand.
GGATCTCGGGGGCGGGGGAAAAGGGAAGGAAGCCCCGAGCGACTCCTCCTGCTTCGCACAAAACCCCGGAGCCGCCGCTGCCCTCCCGGGGGATCCCGGGGAATCCCGGGGAATCCCGGAGGATCCCGAATCAGCCCGGGGAATCCCGGAGCCTCGCAAGGGGTTCCAGGGGATCCCGAAAAATCCCGGAGCGTTGCAAAGGGTTCCGGAGGGTCCCGAAGAGTCCCGGAGGATCCTGGAGCGTCCCAGAGGATCCTGAGGGATCCCAGAGGATCCTGAGGCGTTCCCAAATCCCAAAGTTCCCGGAGTCGGAGCCGGATCCCACCCGAGGGCTCTGGGAGCGCCGGGAAAAGGGGGATCCCGAGGGGAAAGGGGGATCCCGAGGGAATTGGGGGTGGGACGCGGTGCCAGAGGATCCCAGGGATCCCTAAATCCCAGAATGTGCCAGGAAACAACGAAATCTCCCGAAATCCCAGGGGATCCCGAAATCCCGGGGGAACCCGGAACGCCCCAGGACCCCAAAATCCACGGGAGCCTGGAATGCTGGGAATTCCACCGGATCCCAAAGCCCCGGCAGTGCCTGAACCCCGAAATCCAGCGGGATCCCAAAATTCCGCAGCGTCCCGAAACCTGGCAGTGCTGGGAGGGGGGGAAACCCCCAAAATCCCAAGGGATCCTAAAATCCTGTGGAGCCCCAAAACCTGGCAGTGCCCCAAACACCACGGGATCCCAAAATCCAGTGGGGTCCCAAAATCCAGAGGGGTCCCAAAGTCCAATGGGATCCCAAAATCAAGCAGGACCCCAAAATCCCATGGGATCCCAAAATCCAGTGGGACCCCGAAACCTGGCATTGCCACGGGATCCCAAAATCCCACAGGATCCCAAAACCAATCAGGATCCCAAAATCCCACGGGATCCTAAAATCAAGCAAGATCCCAAAATCCAGCAGGATCTCAAAATCCCATGGGATCCCAAAATCCCACAGGACCCCAAAATTCACTGGGACCCCAAAATCTGACAGTGCCGGAATCCCACAGGACCCCCCAAGGCCAAGTGGATCCCAGAATCCAATGGGATCCCAAAATCCCACGGGACCCCAAAACCTGGCACTGCCACGGAACCCCGAAATCCCAGTGGGACCCCAGAATCCGATAGGATCCCAACATTCCGGAGGATTCCACGGAAATTCCAGGGGGATCCCGCCAGAATTTTGGGGGATCCTGCCAGAATTTGGGAGGGATCCTGTGGGAATTCTGGGGGGATCCCTCTGGAATTCCACACGCTTCCAGTTTAGCGTTCCGGGATCTCCCCGCTCCGGGATTTCTCCCCCCGGCCCTCGGGATTGGGAGCAGCGACCCCGGAACGGAATTTGGGAATTTTTTTATTTTTACGTGAGAGAAGGACCCGGATCCCACAGGGGAAGGCGTCGAGATCCCGGACGGGAACATCTCCGGATTCCAGCTGGGAATGTGTGGGAATTCCAGATGGGAATGGGGCTGGATCCCGCGTGGGCACGTCCGCATCCCGTATGGGAACGGGGCTGGAATTCCATAGGGGGAATGGCTGGATCCCATATGGGAATGGGGCTGGAATTCCATAGGGGGAGTGGCCGGATCCCATATGGGAATGGGGTTGGAATTCCATAGGGGAATGGCCGGATCCCATATGGGAATGGGGTTGGAATTCCATAGGGGAATGGCCGGATCCCATATGGGAACGGGGCTGGATTCCATAGGGAAGTGCCCAGATCCCATATGGGAACGGGGCTGGAATTCCATAGGGGAATGGCTGGATCCCATACGGGAACAGGGTTGGATTCCATAGGGGAATGGTCGGATCCCATATGGGAATGGGGCTGGAATTCCATAGGGGGAGTGGCTGGATCCCATATGGGAATGGGGCTGGAATTCCATAGGGGGAATGGCCGGATCCCATATGGGAACGGGGTTGGAATTCCATAGGGGGAGTGGCCAGATCCCATATGGGATGGAGTTTGGATCCCACATGGGAACGACTCCGGATTCCACGTGGGGAGGTGCCGGGATCCCGCATGGGAACGTGCCAGAATTCCCTATGGGAATGGGGCTGGATCCCATATGGGAATGATGGGATCCCACATGGGAACGTGCCAGAATTCCGTATGGGAACATCGGGATCCTGCATTGGGAACGCGTCGGGTGGATCCCAGATGAAAACGTCAGAATTCCATGTGGGAACGCGTCGGGATCCCAGATGGGAGCGTGTCAGGATCCCGCGTGGGGGGCGTGTCAGAATTCCATGTGGGAATATCCAGATCCCATACGGGAACGTGTCGGAATTCCAAGTGGGAACGGCTTGGGATCCCTCCTGGATGGGAAAGTGTCCGGATTCCGGATGGGAACGTCGGGATTCCGTGTAGCAGCGAGTCAGGATCTCATCCGGGAACGTCAGAATTCCATGTGGGAACGTGTCGGGATCCAGCCTGGGAATGCGTTGGGATCCAGCCTGGGAACGTGTCAGGATCTGGCCTGGGAATGTGTCGGGATCCGGCCTGGGAACGTGTCGGGATCCTGCGTCAGGATCTGCGTGGGACTGTGGGGATGGATCCCATGGAACTGTACCAGGATGGATCCCGTGGGGCTGCGCCGGGATGGATCCCGTGGGGTGGATCCCATGGGATGCTGTGGGGCGGATCCCGCAGGGCTGTACCGGGATGGATCCCGTGGGACTGTTGGGATGGATCCCGTGGGATGCTGTGGGGTGGATCCCGCGGGGCTGCGCCGGGATGGATCCCGTGGGATGCCGGGATGGATCCCGTGGGATGCTGGGATGGATCCCGTGGGATGCCAGGATGGATCCCGTGGGATGCCAGGATGGATCCCGTGGGATGCTGGGATGGATCCCGTGGGATGCCGGGATGGATCCCGTGGGATGGATCCGGTGGGATGGATGCCGTGGGGCGGATCCCGCGGGGCTGCGCTGCGCTCTCCAGATCCAGCCGATCTCTCTCTATAAAACCTCGGCTCCGCCGCTTCCCGCCTTCGCCGTCGTCACGGGGGATCTGTGGGGGGTGGCCCGGGGGAAACGGGACCCGGGATCTGGGAAACAGGAATCGGGATCTGGGCACGGGAATCGGGATCCGGGCACGGGAATTGGGATCCGGGCACGGGAAATGGGATCCAAGTATGGGAATCGGGATCTGGGGATGGGAATTGGGATCTGGGCACGGGATTTGGGATCCAGCCCTGAGCAATGGGATCTGGGCACAGGAATCGGGATCTGGGCATGGGAATCAGGATCCAGCCCCAGGAAATGGGATCTGGGGTCAGGAAATGGGATCTGGGGT
>JAJNNQ010000499.1:0-34994 GCA_027886175.1 Phylloscopus collybita
GCACCCCAAACATACAGGGGCACCCCAAAAACACACCTGGGCACCCCAAACATACAGGGGCACCCCGAAAACACACCTGGGCACCCCAAACACCGGGGGCACCCTGAAAACACACCTGGGCACCCCAAACACCGGGGGCACCCTGAAAACACACCTGGGCACCCCAAACACCGGGGGGACCCCAAAAACACACCTGGGCACCCCAAAAACACCGGGGGGCACCCCAAAACACCGGGGGGGGGACCCCAAAAACACACCTGGGCACCCCAAAACGCACCCCAAAAACACACCTGGGCACCCAGAAACACCGGGGGGGACCCCCGAAAACACACCTGGGCACCCCAAAACCCAAAGGGGCACCCCAAAAATACACCTGGGGCACCCCAAACACCGGGGGCACCCCAAAAACACACCTGGGCACCCCGAAACCACCAGGGGCACCCCCAAAAACACACCTGGGCACCCAGAAACACCGGGGGGGACCCCAAAAACACACCTGGGCACCCCAAAACGCACCCCAAAAACACCACCTGGGCACCCCAAACACCGGGGGCACCCCAAAAACACACCTGGGCACCCCAAACCCGCAGGGGCACCCCAAAAATACACCTGGGCACCCCAAACACCGGGGGCACCCTGAAAACACACCTGGGCACCCCAAAAACACACCTGGGCACCCCAAACACCGGGGGGGACCCAAAAAACACACCTGGGCACCCAGAAACACCGGGGGCACCCCAAAAACACACCTGGGCACCCGAAACCAGCAGGGGCACCCCAAAAACACACCTGGGCACCCCAAACATACAGGGGCACCCCGAAAACACACCTGGGCACCCCAAACACCGGGGCACCCTGAAAACACACCTGGGCACCCCAAACATACAGGGGCACCCCAAAAACACACCTGGGCACCCCAACATACAGGGGCACCCCGAAAACACACCTGGGCACCCCAAACACCGGGGGCACCCTGAAAACACACCTGGGCACCCCAAACACCGGGGGGCACCCCAAAAACACACCTGGGCACCCCAAAAACACCGGGGGGCACCCCAAAACACCGGGGGGGACCCCAAAAACACACCTGGGCACCCCAAAACGCACCCCAAAAACACACCTGGGCACCCCAAAAACACACCTGGGCACCCCAAAACACCGGGGGCACCCCGAAAACACACCTGAGCACCCAGAAACACCGGGGGGGGACCCCGAAAACACACCTGGGCACCCCGAAACCACCAGGGGCACCCCAAAAACACACCTGGGCACCCCAAAACCCAAAGGGGCACCCCAAAAATACACCTGGGCACCCCAAAAACACACCTGAGCACCCCGAAACCAGCGCAGGCACCCCAAAAATACACCTGGGCACCCCAAAAACACACCTGGGCACCCCAAAACCCAAAGGGGCACCCCAAAAATACACCTGGGCACCCCAAAAACACACCTGGGCACCCCCGAAACCACCAGGGGCACCCCAAAAACACACCTGGGCACCCAGAAACACCGGGGGGGACCCCAAAAACACACCTGGGCACCCCGAAACCACCAGGGGCATCCCAAAAACACCGGGGGGGACCCCGAAAACACACCTGGGCACCCAGAAACACCGGGGGCACCCCAAAAACACACCTGGGCACCCCAAACACCGGGGGGCACCCCAAAACACACCTGGGCACCCCGAAACCCCCAGGGTCACCCCAAAACCCCTGGGGCCACCCCCAAACCCCTAGAGACCCCAAAACCTTCAGGGACCTCACCACCCCCCGGGGACACCCCAAAACCCCCAAGGACACCCCAGAACCCCTGAGACCCCCCAGGTCACCCCAAACCCCCTCAGGGTCACCCCAAACCCCCCCAAGGTCACCCCAAACCCCCCAGGCCCACCCCAACCCCCCAGGGTCACCCCAAACCCCCCCCCAAGGACACCCCAAACCCCCCCAGGGTCACCCCAAACCCCCCAGGCCCACCCCAAACCCCCCCGGGGACACCCCAAACCCCCCGGGGTCACCCCAAACCCCCCCGGGGCCACCCCAAACCCCCCAGGGCCACCCCAAACCCCCCCAGGCCCACCCCAAACCCCCCAAGGACACCCCAAACCCCCCCAGGGTCACCCCAAACCCCCCAGGGCCACCCCAAACCCCCCAGGCCCACCCCAAACCCCCAGGTCACCCCAAACCCCCCGGGGTCACCCCAAACCCCCCGGGGGACACCCCAAACCCCCCCAGGGGTCACCCCAAACCCCCCCCAGGGTCACCCCCAAACCCCCCCAGGGGTCACCCCAAACCCCCCCCCCGGGGTCACCCCAAACCCCCCAGGGTCACCCCAAACCCCCCCCCCGGGGTCACCCCAAACCCCCCAGGGTCACCCAAACCCCCCCCCGGGGTCACCCCAAACCCCCCGGGGTCACCCCAAACCCCCCAGCCCCCCCGAGCCCGCTCCCTACGCAGGTTCCAGTCGGACAGGGTGTCGTCGTCGTCGTCCTCGTCGTCCCCGTCGCCGTCGCCGCCGCGCTGCTCCTCGTGCGCCAGCGTCACCCGTGCGCGACTTGTGGAAGCGCGGCTTGATGTCCTGCTCGCTGTCCGGCACCGCCTCGTCCCTCCTCCACGTCGCCCTGGCGCGGGCAAATCGCGATAGTGACGTCATGGTATCGCGATACCAGGTCAAGGTATCGTGATACGACATCATGGTATCACGATATGACATTGCGGTATCGCGATATGACATCGTGGTATTGCGATATGACGTTGCAGCATCATGATACGAGATCACAGTATCGTGATACGACATCGTGGTATCACGATATGACATTGCAGTATCGTGATATGAGGTCACGGTATCGCGATATGACATCGTGGTGTCGCGATATGACATTGCAGTATCGCGATATGAGGTCACGGTATCGCGATATGACATTGCAGTATCGTGATACGAGGTCACAGTATCGTGATATGACATCGTGGTATCACAATATGACATTGCAGTATCACGATATGAGGTCACGGTATCGCGATATGACATTGCAGTATCGCGATATGAGGTCACGGTATCGCGATATGACATTGCAGTATCGCGATACGAGGTCACGGTATCGTGATATGACATCGTGGTATCACGATATGACATTGCAGTATCACGATATGAGGTCACGGTATCGCGATACGACATCATGGTATTGTAATATGACATCACAGTATTGCGATACGATGTCATGGTATCGTGGTATGACGTCACGGTATCGCAATATGACCTCACGGTATCGTGACGTGAGATCACGGTACCGCAATATGATGTCGTGGTATCGCGATATGACGCTGTGGTATCGCGATGTGACACCACAGTATTGTATTGTGACGTGACATCACAGTATCTCGATGCCGCATCACGGTATTGCGATATGAGGTCATGGTATCGCAACATGACATCAAAGTATCGAGATACGACATGGTATTTTGCATGACGTTGAATCACAATGACATTGTGGCATCATGATGTGATGTCACAGTATCGCGATATGACATCACGGTATCACGAGGTCATGCTATCGCAATATGACATCACAATATCCAGCTATAATGTCGTGGCATTGGGATATGAGGTCACAGAATCGCGACGTGACATCATCATATCGTGACATGAGGTCACTGCACTGCAGCGTGACATTGTGTCATGCGTAACATCATTGTACGGTGGACACGTCATCGTATCGCAACGTGATGTCCATCGTCTCGCGACATGATGTCACGGCGACAGAGGCCCCGCCCCCGGATCAGACAGTACGAACACCAGTGACCATCAGGGGGGTCAGCGCGGAGCTGTCATCATCTCCAGGGTCCCCCAGTGTCCCCAATGTCCCCAGTGTCCCCTCAATGTCCCTGAGTGTCCCCAATGTCCCCAACATCCCCCCATGACCCCAAATGTCCCCAATGTCCCCCAATGTCCCCCCAAAGGTCCCCCAAATGTCCCCGAGTGTCTCCAATGTCCCCAATGCTCCAATGTCCCCAATGTCCCCAACACCCCCACTGTCCCCGAGTGTCCCCAATGCTCCCAATGTCCCCAAGTGTCCCCAATGTCCCCCAATGCCCCCCAATGTCCCCAATGTCCCCACTGTCCCCAAGTGTCCCCAATGTCCCCCACTGTCCCCAAGTGTCCCCAATGTCCCCACTGTCCCCCACTGTCCCCGAGTGTCTCCCCAATGTCCCCAGTGCCCCCAATGCTCCCAATGTCCCCAACGCCCCCCCATGTCCCCAATGTCCCCAAATGCCCCCTCAGTGCCCCCAATGTCCCCGAGTGTCCCAGTATCCCCCAAATGTCCCCAATGTCCCTGAGTGTCCCAAAGTCCCCAATGTCCCCCACTGTCCCCCACTGTCCCCCAATGTCCCCAATGTCCCCAATGTCCCCAATGTCCCCAATGTCCCCAACGCCCCCCATGTCCCCCATGTCCCCAATGTCCCCAAATGCCCCCTCAGTGCCCCCAATGTCCCCAATGTCCCCAAGTGTCCCCAATGTCCCCAATGCCCCCAAGTGTCCCCCAATGTCCCCCGAGTGTCCCCAATGTCCCCAAGTGTCCCCAGTATCCCCAATGTCCCCAATGTCCCCGAGTGTCCCCAATGTCCCCAGCGCACACCTTGAGCAGGATGATGTCGATCTCCGAGTACCTCATCCCGTGCACCAGGATCGGGATCAGCCTGGGTGTGGGGCGGATTTGGGGTGAATTTGGGGTTTTTTTGGGGTCACCCAACCCCCCAGTCAGCTCTGCAGAGGGTTCGGGGTGGGATTTGGGGTGGGTTTGGGGTTTTTTGGGGTCACTCACTGCACCAGTGTGCCCAGGTGTGCCCTGAGCTGTGCAGTGGGCTCAGGGCAGGTTTTGGGGTGGATTTTGGGGTGGATTTGGGGTTTTTGGGGTTTTTTTTTGGGGTGACTCACTGCACCAGGTGTGCTGTGATCTCTGCAGTGGTTTTGGGTTGGATTTGGGACAAGTTTGGGGTTTTTTTTGGTTTTTTTTTGGGATGACTCACTGCACCAGGTGCGCGGTCAGCTCTGCAGTGGGTTGGGCAGGTTTTGGGGTGGAATTTAGGGCAGGTTTGGGGTTTTTTGGGGAGTTTTTAGGGTCACTCACTGCTCCAGGTGTGCTGGGGTCTCTGCAGTGGATTTTGGGGCGGGTTTTGGGGTTTTTGGGGTGTTTTTGGGTGACTCACTGCACCAGGTGTGCCCAGGTGCGCTGTGGTCTCTGCAGTGGGATTTTGGGGCAGGTTTGGGGTTCTTTTGGGGGTGACTCACTGTACCAGGTGTGCCAAGGTGTGCCCTGAGCTCTGCAAGTGAGTTAAGGATGGATTTTGGGATTTTTTGGGGGTTTTTTTGGGGGGTGACTCACTGCACCAGGTGCGCGGTCAGTTCTGCAGTGAGTTCAGGATGGATTTTGGGGTGTTTTTGGGGTGTTTTGGGGGTTTTTGTGGGCTCACTCACTGCACCAGGTGTGCCCAGGTGTGCTGTGATCTCTGCAGTGGGATTTGGGGTGGATTTGGGGCAGGTTTAGGGTTTTTTTGGGGTGACTCACTGCACCAGGTGCGCTGTGATCTCTGCAGTGGGTTCAGGGCAGGTTTTGGGGCAGGTTTTGGGGTGGATTTGGGGTTTTTTTGGGGTTTTTTTTGGGCTCACTCACTGCACCAGGTGCACGGTCAGCTCTGCAGTGGGTTGGGGCAGGTTTTGGGGTGGATTTGGGGTGTTTTTGGGGTCACTCACTGCACCAGGTGTGCCCAGGTGCGCTGTGGTCTCTGCAGTGGGTTTTGGGGCAGGTTTTGGGGTGGATTTGGGGTTTTTTTTGGGGTTTTTTTTGGGCTCACTCACTGCACCAGGTGTGCCCAGGTGCGCTGTGGTCACTGCAGTGGGTTCAGGGCAGGTTTTGGGGCAGGTTTTGGGGTGGATTTGGGGTGACATCACGGCGACAGAGCCCCGCCCCCGGATCAGACAGTACGAACACCAGTGACCATCAGGGGGGTCAGCGCGGAGCTGTCATCATCTCCAGGGTCCCCAATGTCCCCAATGGATTTGGGGTTTTTTTGGGGTGTTTTTGGGGTCACTCACTGCACCAGGTGTGCCCAGGTGCGCTGTGGTCTCTGCAGTGGGATTTTGGGGCAGGTTTTGGGGTTTTTTTGGGGTTTTTGGGGTGACTCACTGCACCAGGTGCGCTGCGATCTCTGCAGTGGGTTTTGGGGTGAATTTGGGGTGGATTTGGGTTTTTTTGGGGGTGACTCACCGCACCAGGTGCGCTGTGGTCTCTGCAGTGGGTTCAGGGCAGGTTTGGGGGTGTTTTTGGGGTGTATTTGGGGCGTTTTTGGGTTTTTTTGGGGTGTTTTCGGGCTCACTCACTGCACCAGGTGCGCGGTCAGCCCTGCAGTGGGTTTTGGGGTGTTTTTGGGGTGTTTTTGGGCTTTTTTTGGGGTGTTTTTGGGGTGTTTTTGGGGTGTTTTTGGGCTCACTCACTGCACCAGGTGCACTGTGATCTCTGCAGTGGGTTTTGGGGTGGTTTTGGGGTGTTTTTGGGGTGTTTTGGGTGTTTTTGGGGTGTTTTTGGCTCACTCACTGCACCAGGTGGGCGGTCAGCCCTGCAGTGGGTTTAGGGGTGGATTTGGGGTGTTTTTGGGGTTTTTTTGGGTTTTTTTCGGGCTCACTCACTGCACCAGGTGCGCTGTGATCTCTGCAGTGGGTTCTGGGCAGGTTTTGGGGTGTTTTTGGGGTGTTTTTGGGCTCACTCACTGCACCAGGTGCACGGTCAGCCCTGCAGTGGGTTTTGGGGTGGATTTGGGGTGTTTTTGGGGTGGATTTGGGGTGTTTTTGGGTGTATTTGGGGTGTTTTTGGGGGTTTTTTTGGGGTGTTTTTGGGGTTTTTCGGGGTGTTTTTGGCTCACTCACTGCACCAGGTGCGCGGTCAGCCCTGCAGTGGGTTTTGGGGTGGATTTGGGGTGTTTTTGGGGTTTTTTTTGGGTTTTTTTCGGGCTCACTCACTGCACCAGGTGCGCTGTGATCTCTGCAGTGGGTTCTGGGCAGGTTTTGGGGTGTTTTTGGGGTGTTTTTGGGCTCACTCACTGCACCAGGTGCACGGTCAGCCCTGCAGTGGGTTTTGGGGTGGATTTGGGGTGTTTTTGGGGTGGATTTGGGGTGTTTTTGGGGTGTATTTGGGGTGTTTTTTGGGGGTTTTTTTGGGGTGTTTTTGGGGTTTTTCGGGGTGTTTTTGGCTCACTCACTGCACCAGGTGCGCGGTCAGCCCTGCAGTGGGTTTTGGGGTGGATTTGGGGTGTTTTTGGGGTGGATTTGGGGTGTTTTTGGGGTGTTTTTGGGTGTTTTTGGGGGTTTTTTCGGGGTGTTTTGGGCTCACTCACTGCACCAGGTGTGCGGTCAGCACGTCCTTGCAGATGGGCTGCTCGGCCAGCGTCAGCCAGAACTCGCAGGCCTCCAGCGCCACGTTCTCGTCGCTGTCCTGGGTCCTCTGCAGCATGTACTGAGAGTGCCGACAGGTGAGCTCACCTGGCCACAGGTAACGCCCGCACCGTGACCCAGACCCCTCACCTGGGCACAGGTAACCCCCCCAAACCACTCACCTGGGCACAGGTAACACACAAACTGTGCCCCAAACCCCTTAACTGGGCACAGGTAACACTCAAACCGTGACCCAGACCCCTCACCTGGGCACAGGTAACCCCCCCCAAACCACTCACCTGGGCACAGGTAACACACAAATCATGCCCCAGACCCCTCACCTGGGCACAGGTAACGCCCAGACCATGCCACAGACCCCTCACCTGGGCACAGGTAACGCCCAAATTGTGCCCCAAACCCCTTAACTGGGCGCAGGTAACACTCAAACCGTGACCCAGACCCCTCACCTGGGCACAGGTAACCCCCCCCAAACCCCTCCCCTGTGCCCAGCTAACCCCTCCCATCCCTCACCTGCGCCCAGGTGACCCCCAAACCCCTCCCCTGGGCACAAGTAATGCCCTCCAACCCCACACCTGTGCACAGATAACGCCCCCAAACCCTTCACCTGGCCACAGGTAACCCCTATACCCCTCCCCTGGGCACAGCTAAGCCCTCCCACCCCTCACCTGCACACAGGTAACCCCTCACCTGTGCCCAGGTGACCCCTCCCGCCCCCTCACCTGCACCCAGGTCACCCCTCCCCTGGCCACAGCTAACCCCTCCCACACCTCACCTGCACACAGGTAACCCCTCCCCTACGCCCAGGTGACCCCTCCCGCCCCCTCACCTGTGCCCAGGTGACCCCTCCCACCCCTCACCTGCACACAGGTAACCCCTCCCCTGCACCCAGGTGACCCCTCCCGCCCCCTCACCTGCACCCAGGTGACCCCTCCCACCCCTCACCTGCACACAGGTAACCCCTCACCTGTGCCCAGGTGACCCCTCCCGCCCCCTCACCTGCGCACAGGTAACCCCTCCCACCCCTCCCCTGCGCCCAGGTGACCCCTCCCACCCCCTCACCTGCACCCAGGTCACCCCTCCCCTGGCCACAGCTAACCCCTCCCACCCCTCACCTGAGTCCAGGTAACCCCCAAACCCCTCCCCCGTGCTCAGGTAATCTCTCCAACCCCTCACCTGTGCACAACTAACCCCCCCCAAAACCTCTCACCTGCACCCAGATAACCCCTCCCCTGCGCCCAGGTGACCCCTCCCACCCCTCACCTGCACACAGGTAACCCCTCCCCTACGCCCAGGTGACCCCTCCCACCCCCTCACCTGTGCCCAGGTGACCCCTCCCACCCCTCACCTGCAGACAGGTAACCCCTCCCCTACGCCCAGGTGACCCCTCCCGCCCCCTCACCTGTGCCCAGGTGACCCCTCCCACCCCTCCCCTGCACCCAGGTGACCCCTCCCACCCCTCACCTGCACACAGGTAACCCCTCACCTGTGCCCAGGTGACCCCTCCCGCCCCCTCACCTGCACCCAGGTGACCCCTCCCACCCCTCACCTGCACACAGGTAACCCCTCACCTGTGCCCAGGTGACCTCTCCCACCCCTCACCTGCACACAGGTAACCCCTCACCTGTGCCCAGGTGACCCCTCCCGGCCCCTCACCTGTGCCCAGGTGACCCCTCCCACCCCTCCCCTGCACCCAGGTGACCCCTCCCGGCCCCTCACCTGCGCCCAGGTGCGCCTGCCTCTCACCTGGATGATGCTGTACATGTGGGGGATCAGGCGGTCGATGCGCACCTCCAGCAGCATCACCAGCGCCCGGCAGACGTTCTTCCTCACCTCGGGGTCCTCGTCCACCGCCAGCGCAAACAGGTGCTGCCCGGGGGGGGGGGGGGGCACGGACAGGTGAGCCCCCCCAGCCCGCCCAGGTGGGTCCTGGGGGTCACCTGGGGGCGCCAGGTGAGGCCTCACCTCGATGAAGGTGTCGATGTTCTCCATCAGCGCCTGCGCCCGGTCCATGATGAACTGGTTAACGCAGGCGATGGCGTGGGACCTGCGGGGCGGGGCAGGGGGGTCACCTGGGCAGCAAAAACCTCACCTGGGCGCTGCCAGGGACACACCTGGGCAGCAAAAACCTCACCTGGGTGCTGCCAGGGACACCTGGATACCAAAAAACCTGCTCCTACACCCACCTGGGCACTGCCAGGGACACACCTGAGCAGCAAAAACCCACCCCAAAACTCACCTGGGCACTGCCAGGGACACACCTGGGCAGCAAAAACCTCACCTGGGCACTGCCAGGGACACACCTGGGCAGCAAAAACCTCACCTGGGCACTGCCAGGGACACACCTGAGCAGCAAAAACCCACCCCAAAACTCACCTGGGCACTGCCAGGGACACCTGGGCACCAAAAACCTCACCTGGGCACTGCCAGGGACACACCTGGGCAGCAAAAACCTCACCTGGGCACTGCCAGGGACACACCTGGGCAGCAAAAACCTCACCTGGGCACTGCCAGGGACACCTGGATACCAAAAAATCTCACCTGGGCACTGCCAGGGACACACCTGGGCACCAAAAACCCACCCCAAAACACACCTGGGCACTGCCGTCCCCACCTGTCCCCCCACACCTGAGTTTGGGGCTGCAGCACCCAGAAAAACACAGGAATTTGGGGAATTTTTTTGGGAAACCGCAAAAAAAACCAAAATCCCCACAAATCCCAGGGTGGGTGGGGCAGCCAGGTGAGAGGGCGTGGCCCAGGTGTGCCCCACACCTGATTTTGGGGCTGCAGTGCTTGAAGAACTGCAGAAATTCGGGAATTTTTTTGGGAAACCCCCACAATTCCCACCTCCCCCAGGGTGGGTGGGGCAGCCAGGTGAGAGGGCGTGGCCCCAGGTGTGTTCACACCTGATTTTGGGGCTGCAGTGCTTGAAGAACTGCAGGAATTTGGGGATTTTTCTGGAAACCCCTCACAATTCCCACCTCCCCCGGGGTGGGTGGGGCAGCCAGGTGAGAGGGCGTGGCCCCAGGTGTGTCCCACACCTGATTTTGGGGGGCACCACCCAGAAAAACACAAGAATTTGGAGATTTTTTTGGGGAAACCCCAAAAAAAACCCAAAAAGCCCCACAATTCCCACCTCCCCCAGGATGGGTGGGGCAGCCAGGTGAGAGGGCGTGGCCCAGGTGTGTCCCCCACCTGATTTTGGGGCTGCAGCACCCAGAAAAACACAGGAATTCGGGGATTTTTTTGGGGAAACCCCAAGAAAAACAAAAACCCCCACAATTCCCACCTCCCCCAGGTTGGGTGGGGCAGCCAGGTGAGAGGGCGTGGCCCCAGGTGTGTCCACACCTGTCCCCCCCACACCTGATTTTGGGGCTGCAGTGCTTGAAGAACTGCAGGAATTTGGGGATTTTTCTGGAAACCCCTCACAATTCCCACCTCCCTCAGGGTGGGTGGGGCAGCCAGGTGAGAGGGCGTGGCCCCAGGTGTGTCCCACACCTGATTTTGGGGCTGCAGCACCCAGAAAAACACAGGAATTTGGGGATTTTTTTGGGGAAACCCCAAAAAAAACCAAAACCCCCCACAAATCCCAAGGTGGGTGGGGCAGCCAGGTGAGAGGGCGTGGCCCCAGGTGCGTCCACACCTGTCCCCCCCACACCTGATTTTGGGGCTGCAGTGCTTGAAGAACTGCAGGAATTTGGGGATTTTTCTGGAAACCCCTCACAATTCCCACCTCCCTCAGGGTGGGTGGGGCAGCCAGGTGAGAGGGCGTGGCCCAGGTGTGTTCACACCTGATTTTGGGGCTGCAGTGCTTGAAGAACTGCAGGAATTTGGGGATCATGACGTTGAGGGGCCGGTTCAGGGCGTCGCTGTCCAGCAGCTCCGAGGAATCCTCGCAGATCTTCTGCAGCGCCCCGAAAGCCCCCTGGGGACAGAGAGATTTTGGGGTCAGGTGTGCCCAGGTGAGCCCAGGTGTGCGCCCAGGTGTACCTCCCCCCAAAGCACCTCGCAGGTGTTGTAGTCCTCGGAGTTGAGGAGGTTGCAGAGCTGGGGCAGCAGCTCCGGCCACATCTGCAGCTCCCCCTTGGAGGCGATGGTGGTGATCAGGATACCTGGGGGGACAGGTGAGGGTGGGAGGGGGGGGGGGACAGGTGAGATTCGGGGGGGGGGGACAGGTGAGATGGGGGTTGGGGAAGGGTTTGGAGGAGATTTTTTGGGGTTTGGGGAATTTTGGGTGGGCTGGAGGAAGTTTTGGGTATTTGGAGGGGGCTTCGGGGTCACACCTGTGACCCCAAAGCAGGAGGGTCAGACAGGTAACCAGGGCTCCCACAGGTGAGCAAGGCGGGGTCAGACAGGTAACCAGAGCTCCCAGAGGTGCATCAAACAGGTGAGCAGGGGGGGGGGTCACACAGGTAAACCAGAGCTCCGACAGGTGAGCGGGGTGGGGGGGGTCAGACAGGTGAGCAAGGGTCACACAGGTAAGCAGGGCTCCCAGATGTGGGTCACACAGGTGAGCAGCGCTCCCAGGTGTGGGTCACACAGGTGAGCAAGGGTGGATCTCACAGGTGAGCAGCGCTCCCAGGTGCGGGTTGAGCCAGCCCAGCCCACCCCCAGGGGGGGTCCTACAGGTAACCAGAGGGTCCCACAGGTAAGCAGGGCTCCCAGGGGTCACACAGGTGAGCAGGGGTGGGTCCCACATGTAAGCAGCGCTCCCAGGTGTGGGTCACACAGGTAAGCAGGGCTCCCGGGGGGGTCCCACAGGTAAGCAGGGCGTCCCACAGGTGAGCAGGGGGGATCACACAGGTGAGCAGGGGTGGATCCCACAGGTGAGCAGCGCTCCCAGGTGTGGATCCCACAGGTGAGCAGGGCTCCCAGGTGTGGATCCCACAGGTGAGCAGCGCTCCCAGGGGTGTCACAGGTGAGCAGGGGGTGGGTCCCACAGGTAAGCAGCGCTCCCAGGTGTGGATCCCACAGGTGAGCAGGGGGTGGGTCCCACAGGTGAGCAGGGCTCCCAGGTGTGGATCCCACAGGTGAGCAGCGCTCCCAGGTGTGGATCCCACAGGTGAGCAAGGGGTGGATCCCACAGGTGAGCAGCGCTCCCAGGTGTGGATCCCACAGGTGAGCAGCGCTCCCAGGTGTGGGTCCCACAGGTGAGCAGCGCTCCCAGGTGTGGATCCCACAGGTGAGCAGCGCTCCCAGGTGTGGATCCCACAGGTGAGCAGCGCTCCCAGGTGTGGATTCCACAGGTGAGCAGGGGGTGGATCCCACAGGTGAGCAGCGCTCCCAGGTGTGGATCCCACAGGTGAGCAGGGGCTGGGTCCCACAGGTGAGCAGGGCTCCCAGGTGTGGATCCCACAGGTGAGCAGGGGCTGGGTCCCACAGGTGAGCAGCGCTCCCAGGTGTGGATCCCACAGGTGAGCAGGGGCTGGGTCCCACAGGTGAGCAGGGCTCCCAGGTGTGGATCCCACAGGTGAGCAGCGCTCCCAGGTGTGGATCCCACAGGTGAGCAGCGCTCCCAGGTGTGGATCCCACAGGTGAGCAGCGCTCCCAGGTGTGGATCCCACAGGTGAGCAGCGCTCCCAGGTGCGGGCTCAGCCGGCCCAGCCCACCCCCCGCCCGCCCCCGTCCCTCAGGTGGGCCCTGCTGACCGATGGTGGCGCGGATCAGCGAGGAGGCGTCGCCCAGGTGGTTCAGGCACTCCTGCTTGATGAACTCGGCCACAGGTGGGGGGAAGCTCTGGAAATGCGCCTTGACGTTGTTCTTCAGGATCAGCCCGCTCAGCGAGCGCGTCGGCTCGTCTGGGGGACAGGTAATGGGTCGGACAGGTGAGCGGGGGGGTGGGACAGGTGAGCAGGGGGGTCAGACAGGTGAGTGGGGGGTCGGACAGGTGAGCAGGGGGGTTGGACAAGTGAGCAGGAGGGTTGGACAGGTGAGCAAGGGTCACACAGGTGAGCAGGGGGGTCAGCCAGGTGAGCAGGACTCCCAGGCGTGGGTCAGATGTGAGCAGGGCGGGTCAGACAGGTGAGCAAGGGGGTCACACAGGTAAGCAGAGCTCCCAGGGGTGGGTCAGACAGGTGAGCAGGGGGGTCAGCCAGGTGAGCAGGGGGGTCAGCCAGGTGAGCAAGGGGGTCAGACAGGTGAGCGGGGCTCCCAGGGGTGGGTCAGACAGGTGAGCAGGGGGGTCAGACAGGTGAGCAAGGGTCACACAGGTAAGCAGAGCTCCCAGGAAAGGTCACACAGGTGAGCAGGGGGTGACACAGGTAAGCCCCTCCACCCCCTGACCCCCCCCGAGCCCCCCCCGACCCCTTCAGAGCCCCCCCTGACCCCCTCAGAGCCCCCCCTGACCCCCTCAGAGCCCCCTAAGAGCCCCCCCGACCCCCCCAGAGCCCCCCCCGACCCCTCAGAGCCCCCCCTGAGCCCCTCAGAGCCCCCCTGACCCACTCAGAGCCCCCCCTGAGCCCCTCAGAGCCCCCCGACCCCCCCCGAGCCCCTCACCCTCGGACTTGAGGCGGGTGAGCACGAAGATCAGGTAGTTGTTGAAATCCGGGAACTGGTTCAGCTGCTTCAGCTTCTGTGGGGGGGGGTTAAGGAGGGGGGGGGGCAGGGATATGGGGGGCACGGGGGGGGGCACGGGGGGGGCCCACCTCACCTCGCCCACCCCAAATTTTTCCTCACAAGGCAGAGACCACCCCGCTCCAGGGGTCTCAACACACCGGTCACAGTGGTCTCAACCCCAATCCTGGGGGGTCCCAGCACCACTTTCAGTGGTCTCAACTCCACTCCTGGTGGTCCCAATCCCATCCTGGTAGTCCTGGCCCCATCCCCATGGTCTCAGCCCCACTCCGGGTGGTCCCAGCCCCACTCCCAGTGGTCTCAACCCCATCCCGGTGGTCCCAGTCCCCTTGCCAGGGGTCCCAACCCCATCCTGGTGGTCCCAGCCCCATCCCGGTGGTCCCAGCCCCCTTGCCAGGAGTCCCAGCCCCATCCTGATGGTCTCAGCCCCATCCTGGTGCTCCCACCCCCCACTCCCGGTGGTCCCAGACCACTTCTGGTGACCTAAGCCCCATCCCTGTGGTCTCAGCCCTATCCCGGTGATCTAAACCCCCTCCTGGTGGTCTCAACCCCATCCTGGTGGTCCCAGCCCCACTCCCAGTGGTCCCAGCCCCACTTTCAGTGGTCTCAACCAAATCCTGATGGTCCCAGCCCCACTCCTGATGGTCTTAGCCCCATCCTGGTGGTCCCAGCCCTACTCCAAGTGGTCTCAACCTCATCCCCCTGGTCTTAGCCCCAGTCCTGGTGGTCCCACCCCCCACTCCCGGTGGTCCCAGACCACTCCTGGTGACCTAAACCCCATCCCTGTGATCTCAGCCCTATCCCGGTGGTCTCAACTCCATCCTGCTGGTCCCAGCCCCACTCCCAGTGGTCCCAACCCCATGCTGGTGGTCCCAACCTCATCTTTCTGGTCCCAGCCCCACTTTCAGTGGTCCCAACCTCATCCCAGTGGTCTCAGCCCCATTCCGAGTAATCCCAGCCTTATCCTGTTGGTCCCAGCCCCACTCCCGGTGGTCCCAGCCCCCCTGCCAGGGATCCCAACCCCACTCCTTATGGTCTTAGCCCCATGTCGGTGGTCCCAGCTCCACTCTTGGTGGTCCCAGCCCCATCTCGGTGGTCCCAGCCCAATCCTGATGGTCTCAGCCCCACTCCCGGTGGTCCAAACCCTATCCTGGTGGTCCCAGCCCCACTTTCAGTGGTCCCAACTCCAACTCGGTGGTCCCAACCCCCCTGCCGGGGGTCCCAGCCCCATCCTGGTGGTCCCAGCCCCACTCGCAGTGGTCTGAATCCCATCCTGGTGGTCTCAGCCTCATCCCAGAGGTCCCAGCCTCACTCCCGGTGATCCCAGCCCCACTTTCAGTGGTCCCAACCCCCCCCCCCCGGTGCCGGGGGTCTCAGCCCCCCGCCCCCATTCCGAGGATACATCCTGCACCACCCTCTGCGTGGCCGTGTTGGGCGACTGCGAGTCCTTGAGCAGCTGCAGCACCTGCTGCAGGCCCTGCTCGTCCGGCTGCCAGTCCATGGCCCGGCCGGGGGGCCCGGGGGGGCCCGGGGGAGGGGGCGAGCCCGGCGGCGGCGGCGGCACCCGGGGGTGGGGGGGGGGGGGGCGCAGTCCCGGGATGGCTGCGGAGAGAGCGGGGAGAGGGGCTGGGGGGTCCCGGGGGGGACATTGGGGACCCCCCCCTCCATCACCCCGGGTTGTTTGGGGGGTGGGGGGAACACGGGGACACCCCCCGCCCCTCCCTACCGGAGGGACCGGGGGTGGGGCGGGAGGCGCGCGGCGCGCACGTGGGGCCGGGAATGGCGGGAGAACGGCGGTGGGGGGGGGGGAGGGGGGGGAAGGGTCCGGTGTCCCCCCCCTCCCCAAAATAATCCCACCCCCCTCAACACCCCCAGATCTCCATCGCCCCCCCCCCGCGTTTGAGCCCCCGGCCGCCCCCGCCCCCCCTCACCCCAAACAGCCCCGCGGCCCCCCCAAGACCCCCGATCTGACCCCCCCCCCCCACCAGGTCCCCAACCCCCCCCCCCGTGCCCCGATCCCCCCCCCTGAGCCCCCCGTTCCAACCCCTCGGGACCCCCCGGACCCCTCCGCGTGCGTCCCCCTCCCCAATTTCCCCCCTCTCGGCGCCCCCCTCCCGGGACCCCCCAAGTTCTCCCCTCAGCGCCCCCTTCGCTTCCCGCCCCCCCCACCCAACCAGGCCCCGCGCGCCGCTCCCGCCGCCCCCCGCGCTGCCGGTACCTGCCCGGTGTGTCCCGGGGCTGGGGGGGGGGGGTTCCGGTTGTGGGGTTTTTTTTTGGGGGGGGGATCCCGCTGTTTTGGGGGGGGGGTGGTCCCGGTGTTCGGGGCGGGGGGGGGCGGTCGGAGCGCGGCCGGGGGGGTTTCGCCGCTGCCCCCCGTGACCCCCGCCGGCCACCGTCCGCCCCGCGCGGCCGCGTCACGTGGGCAAGCAGGGCGGGGCCTCGAAAGGAAAGGGCGGAGCCGCGCCGGGGGAAGAGGCGGGGCTACAACGCGCAGGCGCCGAGTCCTCGAGACACGGCGGGGACTACAAATCCCAGCGTGCACCGCGCGCAGGCGAAACCATTGCGGGGAAAGCGGGGGGGGGAAACACCGACTCCCCCACCCCACACTCAGTGGGACGGCGGTACTGGGGGGAACTGGGAGCGAACTGGGAGGAAACTGGGGGGAGTGGGAAGGGGTCCGGAGGGAACTGGGAGGAACTGGGGGCAGATCAGGGGGAACTGGGGGGTAAATAGGGGCAGCTGAGGGCAACTGGGATGAACTGGTGAGGGCTCTGGGGGAAACTGGGATGAACTGGTGGGGGCTCTTAGGGAAACTGGGATGAACTGGTGAGGGCTCTGGGGGCAACTGGGATGAACTGGTGGGGGCTCTGGGGGAACTGGGATGAACTGGTGAGGGCTCTGGGGGCAACTGGGATGAACTGGTGGGCGCTCTGGGGGTAACTGGGATGAACTGGTGGGGGCTCTGGGGGAACTGGGATGAACTGGTGGGGGTTCTGGGGGGAACTGGGATGAACTGGTGGGGGCTCTGGGGGAACTGGGATGAACTGGTGGGGGCTCTGGGGGGCACTGGGATGAACTGGTGGAGGTTCTGGGGGGAACTGGGATGAACTGGTGGGGGAACTGGGATGAACTGGTGCGGGCTCTCGGGGAACTGGGATGAACTGGTGGGGGCTCTCGGGGAACTGGGATGAACTGGTGGGGGCCCTGGAAGGAACTGGGATGAACTGGTGAGGGCTCTGAGGGCAACTGGGATGAACTGGTGGGGGCTCTGGAAGGAACTGGGATGAACTGGTGTCCCCCCCCCCCACCCCAGTAAGAACTCAGCACTGGGGAGAACGGGAGGGATTAAAAAGGGATTTTTGAGGCCGAGGTGGGGGGGGGGGGGGCACTTGGGGCTCTGCCCCCTCCCCAAAACCCCCCCGGACACCCCAGGGTGGGCGGCCCCTCCCAAAACCGACCCCCCCCCCACCCCAAAATCCCCCCAAAAACCGCTCGGTGCCTCCGAAACCTCTGAGCTCTTTAATGCTGCGCCGCCCCCTCCCCCACCCCCCAAATCCCCCGTTTCCCCCCAAAACGCGGCTGTGGGGGAGGGGGCGGGGGGGGGGGCGGCGCTGTCACCGAGTGGGGGGCGGGGCAAGGGGCGTGGCGATAGAAAAGGGGCGGGGCCAGCACCCCCCCCACCCTTAAATAGGCATTGACAGGTGGGGGGGGCAGGGCAGGGGACCCCCCCCCCTGCACTGGGGGAGGGGCTGCGACCCCCCCCCCACCGGGAATTTTGGCGGGGGGAGGGGGTGAGACCCCCCCCCTTAGAACTTTTTTTGGGGAAAAAGGGGCGTGGCCAAATTGGGGGGGGGGGGTGAGCCAGACCCCCCCCACCTTGGCACAGGGAATTTGGGAGGGGAGGGGTCAGCGCCATTTCTCCAAATATTTTTGGGGGGGGGTGGGCGAGCTCAGGACCCCCCCCTCAGGCGGTTTTGGAGGGGGAGGGTCGGCATGACATCATCAGGTAATTTTTGGTGGGCGGGGCGATATAAAAGCCCCGCCCACCAGGTGGTTTTGGGGGAGGAGCTTCTTTTTCACCTCCATCAGGTGTTTTTGGGAGGGGGCTCCAGGTTAAGGGGGGGCGGGGTTTGTTCAGCATTACATCATCAGCTAATTTGCGCTGGGGGCGGGGCCATACCCCAAGCCCCGCCCACCAGGTGTTTTAGGGGGCGGAGCTTATTTTCACCAGGTGGTTTTTTTGTAATAGGAGCTTTTTTTCAACCAGATTTTTTTTTTTTTTTTTTGGAGGGGGTCGGGCTGAATTAGGGGGTCTCCCCCCGTTTTTTTGGGGTTTTTTTGGGGGTTTTTTTTGGGGGGGTGGGCCGGGGTTATTTGACCAGGGGCCGCGTCTTGTCGTCGTCGCTGCACTGGTGAGCTTTGTACTTCTGCACCTCCGCCAGGTACTTGGCCCAGGCGTCGCCTTTACTCGTCAGCACCTGAGCCCCCCACCCCAAAAAAACAAAAAAACAAAACAGCCCCCCCCCCAAAAAAAAAAAATTAAAAAAAAAAGTCCCAAAAATTGGGAGAGGCTCTGGGCACCGCTGCACCCCGCTGCTCCCATCCCTAAATCCCCCTCATGGAGCCAACCCACCCTGGGACCCCCCCAATCCTTCTCCAGGACCCCCAAATCCCTCTCCAGGAACCCCAATCCCCCTTCTGAACCCCTCAATCCCCCTGCAGGACCCCAATTTCCCCTCCCAGAAACCCCAAATTTCCCCTCCCAGGACCCTCAAATCCCCTCCAGGATCCCCTCAAATCCCCTTCCAGGAACCCCAATTCCTCCCTCATTCCTCCAAAGCCCCCACCCCGACCCTAAATTTCTCCTCCCAGGACCCCCCAAATGCCCTCCAAGATCCCCAAATCCCCCTTCAGAACCCCCCAATCCCCCTCCAGGACCCCCAAATTCCCCACCCCAACCCCAAATTCCTCCTCCAGGACCCCCCAAGCCCCCTCCAGGACCCCACTTTCCCCTCCAGGACCCCCAAATCCCCTCCAGGACCCCCAAATCCCTACCCCAACCCCAAATTTCCCCTCCCAGGACCCCCCAAATCTCCCTCAAGACCCCAAATTCCTCCCTCATTCCTCTCACTCTCTGACCCCGACCCCAAATTCCTCCTCCAGGACCCCAAATTCCTCCTCCAGCACCCCCCAATCCCCCACCCCGACCCCAAATTTCCTCTCCAGGATCCCCCCAAATTTCCTTCAAGACCCCCAAATCCTCCTTCTTCCTTCCCAATCCTCCAGCCCGACCCCAAATTTCCCTTCCAAGATCCCCAAATCCCCTCCAGGACCCCCAAATCCCCCACCCCGACCCCAAATTTCCCCTTCAGGATCCCCCAATCCCTTTCCAGGACCCCAAATTTCCCCTCCTAGAAACCCCAAATCCCCTCCAGGATCCCCCCAATCCCCTCCAGGAACCCCAATTCCTCCCTCATCCCTCCCAATCCCCCACCCTGACCCCAAAATTCCCCTCCCAGGACCCCCCAAAACCCCTCCAGGACCCCAAATTTCCTCTCCAGGACCCCAAATTTCCTCTCCAGGACCCCCCAAACCTCCTTCAAGACCCCCAAATCCTCTTTATTTCTTCCCAATCCTCTGCCCTGATCCCAAATTTCCCCTCCCAGGACCCCCCAAATCCCCTCCAGGACCCCTCAAATCCCACCCAGGACCCCCAAATCCCCCACCCCGACCCCAAATTCCTCCTCCACGACCCCAAATTCCTCCTCCACGACCCCCCAATCCCCTTCCAGGACCCCAAATTTCCCCTCCAGGACCCCCCAAATCCCCTCCAGGACCCCCCAATCTCCCTCCAGGACCCCCAAATCCCCACCCCGACCCCAAATTTCCCCTCCAGGACCCCCCAACTCCCGACCCCCCAACTCCCGGGACCCCCAAACGTCACCTCCTCGTCCGTCTTTTGCTTCTTGGCCACCACTCCCGTTTTCAGGGCCAGCTTGTTGCCCCCCCGCCGCCGCCCCACCTGGGGAAGGGACACACCTGCCCCGTTACCGGCGAGCGGCGGGGGCGCGGTGACCCCCGGGGGGCTCCCGGTAACGGGGGCTCGGAGCGACTCGGCGGGGAAAACAACCGGGGGTAGGGGGGCGGGGAGGAGCGCGGAGAGACGAGTCCGGCGGCGGCACCGGGGAGGAGGAGCCGCCGCCACCACCGGGGAGCACCGGGGGAGCCCCGGGAGCGGCCCCGGCCCCCCTCACGCGTTCGGGCCGGGCCGGCGGGAGCGGAGCCGGGAGGAGCCCGCGGGCCGCCGCGTCCTTACGAAGCTGAGAGCGCCGCCGCTCCTCTTCGCGCCGTCGGCCCCGCGCTGCTGGCCGAGCCCGGTGCCGCCGCCGCCGCCGCCGCCGGACGCCTCCGCGGCCGCCGCCGCCTCGCGCTCCCGCTGCTGCTCCTCCGCCTCCATCTTGCGCTTGAAGAGCTCCAGGAAACTGCCGTCGTTGGCGAAGACGTTGACGCCGCCGCCCGGGCCCGGCGGGGGCGGCGAAGGCGCCTCCGGGGCCTCCCGGTCCTCGCCGCGCGCCGCCATCTTGTCCGCCGCCACCGCCGCCGGCGCCGCCCGATGACGTCAGCGCGACCGCCGCGGCGGCGGCGGCGCCGATTTGTGACGTCAGCGAGATCCCCGCCGGCGGGGCGGCGTTGCCTGGCAACGAGCGGGGCTCCCGCCGCTTCGCCCCGCCCCCGGAGGGGATTGACGGCGAAGGAGACCAATAGAAAGCGAAAGAAGGGAGGGCGCGGCGGTGCCTTGGCCAATCAGCGCGCGGCGGGCGGCGGCGCGGGGAAGATGGCGGCGGCGACGGCGGGCGGGTGGGCGGCCGAGGCCCCCGAGGAGTTCGAGGACGCGCCCGACGTGGAGCCGCTGGAGCCGACGCTGGCGAACATCATCGAGCAGCGCAGCCTCAAGTGGATCTTCGTGGGCGGCAAGGGCGGCGTGGGCAAGACCACGTGCAGGTGCGGCGGGGAGAACGGCAGGGCACCGGAGGGATGTGGATCGGGGTGGGATGGTGGAGCGGCCCCGGAGGGGACGGGGACGGGGATGGGCCGCGGGGGGACACCGGGCTCTGCCCGGGATGGAGGATCCGCTTTGGCGGGGACAGCCGGGGGGTGCCGGAGGTGACACCTGGGGAGGGGGGGACACACGGACAGTTCCCCACCTCGACCCTGAATTCCGCCTCCCAGAATCCCAAATCCTCCTCCAGGACCCTTAAATCTTCCCTCATCCCTCCCAATCCTCCACCCCGACTCCAAATTCCCCCTCCCAGCACCCCCAAATCCTCTCGAAGACCCCCCCAAATCCTCCTTCCTCCCTCCCAATCCCCCACACCAGCCCCAAATTCCCCCTCCCAGAATCCCCAAATCCCCTCCAGGACCCCCCAAATCCTCCTTCATCCCTCCTTATCCCCCACTGGACACCTGAGCGGGGGTGACACCCTCAGCCCCGTGTCCCCTTTGTCACCACCGGCTCTGGGGGGTGGGAGGTTCAATTTTGGGGGTGCTGGGGGGTGGTTTTGGGGGTGCTGTGGGTAAGAAGCTTCAATTTTGGGGGTGCTGAGGGCAGGGAGGTTCAATTTTGGGGGGCAGGGGGGTGGTTTGGGGGGTGCTGAGGGCAGGGAGGTTCAATTTTTGGGGGTGCTTGGAGCAGTTTTGGGGTGCTGGGGGTAGGGAGGTTCAGTTTTGTGGGGCAGGGGGGTGGTTTTGGGGGCGCTGAGGGCAGTTTTGGGGGCGCTGAGGGCAGTTTTAGGGGTGCTGAGGGCAGGGAGGTTCTGTTTTCAGAGGGGAAGGGGGTAGGGAGGTTCAATTTTGGGGGGCAGGGGGGCAGTTTTGGGTGTGCTGGGGGGCAGGGAGATTCAATTTTGGGGGGCAGGGGGGTGGTTTTGGGGGTGCTGAGGGCAGGGAGATTCTGTTTTCAGAGGGGAAGGGGGTAGGGAGGTTCAATTTGGGTGCGCTGAGGGCACTTTTGGGGGTGCTGAGGGCAGTTTTAGGGGTGCTGAGGGCAGGGAGGTTCTGTTTTCAGAGGGGAAGGGGGTAGGGAGGTTCAATTTTGGGGTGCTCGGGGTGGTTTTAGGGGCACTGAGGGCAGTTTTGTGGGGCAGGGGGGTGGTTTTAGGGGCGCTGAGGGCACTTTTGGGGGTGCTGAGGGCAGGGAGGTTCTGTTTTCGGGGGGAAGGGGGTAGGGAGGTTCAATTTTGGGGGGCAGGGGGTGGTTTTGTGGGGCAGGGGGGTGGTTTTAGGGGCGCTGAGGGCACTTTTGGGGGCAAGGGGACAGTTTGGGGGTTCACCCCAGACCCCCCCACATTAACCCCCCCGCTGCGGTGCCCCCTCCGCAGCTGCAGCCTGGCGGTGCAGCTGGCCCGGGTCAGGGAGAGCGTGCTGATCATCTCCACCGACCCCGCCCACAACATCTCCGACGCCTTCGACCAAAAGTTCTCCAAGGTGCCCACCAAGGTCACCGGCTACGACAACCTCTTCGCCATGGTGGGTGCCCCTGGGGGGTCCCAGGGGGGTCCTGGGGGGTCCCAGGGTGGGATTTGGGTCTGGGGGGGACAGCAGAGCCCACGGGGGGTGCTGGAGGTGACACCTGGGGAGGGGGGACACACGGACAATCCCACAACTTGACCCTAAATTCCTTCTCCCAGAATCTAAAATCTCCTCTAGGACCCCTCAAATCCTCCTCCAGGACCCCCAAATCTCCTCCAGGACCCCCCAAATCTTCTTCAGACCCCCCAAATCCTCTTCAGGACCCCCTAAATCTCCTCCAGGATCCCCCAAATCCTCTTCAGACCCCCCCAAATTCTCTCCAGGACCCCCCAAATCCTTTTCAGACCCCCCAAACCTCCTCCAGGACCCCCAAATCCTCTTCAGACCCCCCCAAATCTCCTCCAGAATCCCCCAAATCCTCTCCAGGGCCCCCAAATCTCCTCCAGGACCCCCCAAATCCTTTTCAGACCCCCCAAACCTCCTCCAGGACCCCCAAATCCTCTTCAGACCCCCCCAAATCTCCTCCAGAATCCCCCAAATCCTCTCCAGGGCCCCCAAATCTCCTCCAGGACCCCCCCAAATCCTCTCCAGGACCCCCCAAATCCTCCTCCAGGACCCCCAAATTTAACACTCTGAGCCCCCTCCCCTCCTTTTTTTCCTTAAAATTTACCATTTAAATTCACATTCACATTAAAATTCAGAAACATTCCGTTGATTTTAGAAACATTTGATCCCTAAACCGTTAAAATTTAACTCTTTGAGTCCCTCCCCTCCCTTTTTCCTTAAAATTTCCTCTCTGAGCCCCCTCCCCTCCTTTTTTTCCTTAAAATTTATCATTTAAGTTCACATTCATATTAAAATTCAGGAATATTCCCTTGATTTTACAAACATTTGATCCCTAAACCGTTAAAATTTCCCTCTCTGAGCCCCCTCCCCCCCTTTTCCCTTAAAATTTCGCAGTTTTAAGGAGTATTTCATTAAAATTTCACCTTTTGAGCCCCCTCCCCTCCCTCTTTTCCTTAAAACTTAACACGTAAGTGAGCACTAGCATTAAAATTTACCATTTAAATTCACATTCACATTAAAATTCAGAAACATTCCCTCGATTTTAGAAACATTTGATCCCTAAACCGTTAGAATTTAACCCTTTGAGCCCCTTCCCCTCCCTTTTTCCCCAAAATTCACCATTTAAATTCACATTCACATTAAAATTCAGGAACATTCCCTCGATTTTAGAAACATTTAATCCCTAAACCGTTAAAATTTAACCCTTTGAGCCCCCTCCCCTCCCTTTTTCCTTAAAATTTCCCCTCTGAGCCCCCTCCCCTCCTTTTTTCCTTAAAATTTACCATTTAAGTTCACATTCACGTTAAAATTCAGGAACATTCCCTTGATTTTAGAAACATTTGATCCCTAAACCGTTAAAATTTAACCCTCTGAGCCCCCTCCCCTCCTTTTTCCCTTACAATTTATCGTTTAAGTGAACACTAACATGAAAATTCACCATTTAAGTTCACATTCACATTAAAATTCAGACACATTCCCTCGATTTTAGCAACGTTTGATCCCTAAACCGTTAAAATTTAACCCTCTGAGCCCCCTCCCCCCCTTTTCCCTTAAAATTTCGCCGTTTTAAGGAGAATTTCATTAAAATTTCACCTTTTGAGCCCCCTCCCCTCCCTTTTTTTCCTTAAAACTTAACACATAAGTGGACACTAGGATTAAAATTTACCATTTAAGTTCACGTTTACATTAAAATTCAGGAACATTCCTGTGATCTTAGAAACTTTTGATGCCTGTGCTATTAAAATTCACCACTTAAGTTCACATTCACATTAAAATTCAGGAACATTCCCTCGATTTTAGAAACATTTGATCCCTAAACCGTTAAAATTTAACCCTTTGAGCTTCCTCCCCTCCCTTTTTGCTTAAAATTCACCATTTAAGTTCACATTCACATTAAAATTCAGGAACATTCCCTCAATTTTAGAAACATTTGATCCCTAAACTATTAAAATTTCACACTCTGAGCCCCCTCCCCTCCTTTTTCCCTTAAAATTTACTATTTAAGTTCATATTCACATTAAAATTCAGACACATCCCCTCGATTTTAGCAACATTTGATCCCTAAACCGTTAAAATTTAACCCTTTGAGTCCCTTCCCCTCCCTTTTTCCTCAAAATTTACCATTTAAATGAACATGAGCACTAAAATTTACCATTTAAGTTCACATTCACATTAAAATTCAGACACATTCCCTCGATTTTAGCAACATTTGATCCCTAAACCGTTAGAATTTAACCCTTTGAGCCCCTCTCCTTTTTCCCTCCCCAGGAGATCGACCCCAGCCTGGGCGTGGCGGAGCTGCCCGACGAGTTCTTCGAGGAGGACAACGTGCTCAGCATGGGCAAGAAGATGATGCAGGAGGCCATGAGCGCCTTCCCCGGCATCGACGAGGCCATGAGCTACGCCGAGGTCATGAGGTGGGACAGGGGGGGCTCAGGGGGGCTCAGGGGAGGGTGGGGAGGGGGCTCTGAGGGGTTGGAATGGCCCCACACAGTGAGATAGCCAAGGTGGAAAAGAAATTATTTATTTGTAAAGTTCTAACTGTGAGCGTGAGGTCCCACCCTGGGACCCCAAATCCCTTCCAGGACCTCAAATCCCTTCCAGGACCCTTCAATTTCTCCCTCATCCCTCCCAATTCCTCACCCTGACCCCAAATTTCCCCTCCAGGAGCCCCAAAATTCTCCTCCAGGAGCCCGCAAATCCCCCTCCAGGAGCCCCAAATCTCCTCCAGGAGCACCCAGATCTCCTCCAGAAGCCCCAAAATCCCCTCCAGGACCCCCACAATCCCCTCCAGGATCCCCAACCCTCTTTCAGGACCCCCCAATTCCCCTCCAGGACCCCCCAAATCCTCTCCAGGACCTTCAAATCCCCCTCCAAGACCCATCAAATCCCATTCAAGACCCCCCCCAAATTCCCTCCAGCACCCCAAATCCCCTCCAGGCCCCCCCAAACCCCCTTCCAGGAGGCCATGAGCTACACCGAGGTCATGAGGTGGGGACAGGGGGGGCTCAGGGGGAGTGGGGAGGGGGCTCTGAGGGGTTGGAATGACCCCACGCACTGAGGTGTCCAAGGAAAAATGTTATTTATGAGTTTCGGCGTTTATAAAGTTCTAACTGTGAGCGTGGGTTGCAAATTCTCCCACCCTGGCACCCCAAATCCCTTCCAGGACCTCAAATCCCTTCCAGGACCCTTCAATTTCTCTCTCATCCCTCCCAATCCCCCACTCCAACCCCAAATTTCCCTTCCCAGAATCCCAAATCCCACTCCCAAGACCCCCAAATCTTACTCCAGGACCCCAAATCCCTTCCAGGACCTCAAATCCCTTCCAGGACCCCTTAATTCCTCTCTCATCCCTCCCAATTCCCCACCCCAACCCCAAATCCTCCTCCAGGAGCCCCCAAATCTCCTCCAGGATCCTCAACCCTCCTGCAGGACCCCCCAAATCCCCCTGCAGGACCCCCCAAATCCCCCTGCAGGACCCCCAAATCCCCTCCAGGACCCCCAAATCTCCTCTAGGATCGCCAATCCCCTCCAGGACCCCCCAATCCCCCTTCAGGACCCCCCAAATCCTCTCCAGGACCTTCAAATCCCCCTCCAGGACCCATCAAATCCCATTCAAGACCCCCCCCAAATCCCCTCCAGGCCCCCCCCGAACCCCCCTCCAGGAGGCCATGAGCTACGCCGAGGTCATGAGGTGGGACAGGGGGGGGCTCAGGGGGAGTGGGGAGGGGGCTGTGAGGGGTTGGAATGACCCCACACAGTGAGATAGCCAAGGTGGAAAAGAAATGATTTGTTTGTAAAGTTGTAACTGTGAGCGTGGGTTGTAAATTCTGCCACCTTGGGACCTCAAATCCCTTCCAGGACCTCAAATCCCTTCCAGGACCCTTCAATTTCTCCCTCATCCCTCCCAATTCCTCACCCTGACCCCAAATATCCCTTCCAGGAGCCCCAAAATCCCTTCCAGGACCCCCAAATCTCACTCCAGGACCCCAAATCCCTTCCAGGACCCCAAATCCCTTCCAGGACCTCAAATCCCTTCCAGGACCCCTCAATTCCTTCCTCATCTCTCCCAATTCCTCACCCTGACCCCAAATTTCTCCTCCCAGGATCCCCAAATCCCCTTCAGGACCCCTCAGTCCTGCTGAGCCCTTTCTTTTCCATCCCAGGTTACAATAAGGAGAAAGTTGTTTTATGTAAAATGATGAATTTGACTTTATTGCACAAACTAAAGGCAAAAAACTGAAATAAAACTTTAAGAAAACTCCTCAAAGTGGCCGAGGAGTGCAGCAAAGAACTCAAAGAACACCGAGGGATTTGCTGCTCTCCTCCTTTTCCATCCCAGGTTACAGTAAGGAGAAAGTTGTTTTATGTAAAATGATGAATTTGACTTTATTGCACAAAAAAACCCACAAAAAACCGAAATAAAACTTTAAGAAAACTCCTCAAAGCAGATGAGGAGAGCAGCAAAGAACTCAAATTTGCTGAGCCCTTCCTTTTCCATCCCAGGTTACAGTAAGGAAAAGGTTGATTTATATAAAATGGTGAATTTGACTTCATTGCATAAAACAAATGCAAAAAATTGAAATAAAACTTTAAGAAAACTCCTCAAAGCAGCTGAGGAGAGCAGCCCAGAGCTCCAAGAACCCTGCTGAGCCCCTCCTTTTTCTCATTTTCCTCCTTTTCCTCCATTTCCTTATAGAAAGGAGAAAATTGTTTCTGTAAAATTGCGAATTTGACTTTATTGCAAAAAGCAAATGCAAAAAACTGAAATAAAACTTCAAGAAAACTCCTCAAAGAAGCCGAGGAGAGCAAAAAAAAAAAAAACCTCAACACCGAGGGATTTGCTGCTCTCCTCCTTTTCCATCCCAGGTTACAGTAAGGAGAAAATTGATTTATATAAAATGGCGAATTTGACTTTATTGCACAAAACAAATGTAAAAAATTGAAATAAATAAGAATTGAAATAAATAAGAATTGAAATAAATAAAACTTTAAAAAGACTTCTGAAAGAAGCAGAGGAGAGCAGCAAAGAACTCAAACAACTCTGCTGAGCCCTTCCTTTTCCATCCCAGGTTACAATAAGGAGAAAGTTGATTTATGTAAAATGATGAATTTGACTTTATTGCACAAACTAAAGGCAAAAAACTGAAATAAAACTTCAAGAAAACTCCTCAAAGCAGCCGAGGAGAGCAGCAAAGAACTCAAAGAACACCGAGGGATTTGCTGCTCTCCTCCTTTTCCATCCCAGGTTACAGTAAGGAGAAAGTTGATTTATATAAAATGGCAAATTTGACTTTATTGCACAGAACAAATGTAAAAAATTGAAATAAATAAGAATTGAAATAAATAAGAATTGAAATAAATAAAACTTTAAAAAGACTTCTGAAAGAAGCAGAGGAGAGCAGCAAAGAACTCAAACAACTCTGCTGAGCCCTTCCTTTTCCATCCCAGGTTACAATAAGGAGAAAGTTGATTTATGTAAAATGATGAATTTGACTTTATTGCACAAACTAAAGGCAAAAAACTGAAATCAAACTTTAAGAAAACTCCTCAAAGCGGCCGAGGAGAGCAGCAAAGAACTCAAAGAACACTGAGGGATTTGCTGCTCTCCTCCTTTTCCATCCCAGGTTACAGTAAGGAGAAAGTTGATTTATATAAAATGGCAAATTTGACTTTATTGCACAGAACAAATGTAAAAAATTGAAATAAATAAGAATTGAAATAAATAAAACTTTAAAAAGACTTCTGAAAGAAGCAGAGGAGAGCAGCAAAGAACTCAAATTTGCTGAGCCTCTTCCTTTTCCATCCCAGCTTACAATAAGGAAAAGGTTGATTTATATAAAATGGTGAATTTGGCTTCATTGCATAAAACAAATGCAAAAAATTGAAATAAAACTTTAAGAAAACTCCTCAAAGCAGATGAGGAGAGCAGCAAAAAATCCAGGGATCTGCTGAGCCCCCTCCTTTTCCTCCTTTTCCTCCTTTTCCTTACAGAAAGGAGAAAATTGTTTCTGTTAAAATTGCGAATTTGACTTTATTGCACAAACTAAAGGCAAAAAATTGAAATAAAACTGTAAGAAAACTCCTCAAAGTGGCCGAGGAGAGCAGCAAAGAACTCAAAGAACACCGAGGGATTTGCTGCTCTCCTCCTTTTCCATCCCAGGTTACAATAAGGAGAAAATTGATTTACATAAAATGGCGAATTTGACTTTATTGCACAAAATAAACACAAAAAACTGAAATAAAACTTTAAGAAAACCCCTCAAAGCAGCCGAGCAGAGCAGCCCAGAGCTGAGGGCTCTGCTGAGCCCCTCCTCTCCCCTCTCCCAGGCTGGTGAAGGGGATGAATTTCTCGGTGGTGGTCTTCGACACGGCGCCCACCGGGCACACGCTGCGCCTGCTCAACTTCCCCACCATCGTGGAGCGCGGCCTGGGCCGCCTGATGCAGATCAAGAACCAGATCAGCCCCTTCATCTCCCAGGTGGGGGGCTTGGGGGGCTCTGGGGGGGCTTTTTGGGGCTTTGGGGGGCTCTGGGGAAGGGGAGAACCAGATCAGCCCCTTCATCTCCCAGGTGGGGGGGCTTGGGGGGCTCTGGGGGGGCTTTTTGGGGCTCTGGGGGGCTCTGGGGAAGGGGAGAATCAGATCAGCCCCTTCATCTCCCAGGTGGGGGGGCTTGGGGGGGTCTGGGGGGCTCTGGGGGCTTTGGGGAAGGGGACAAGAACCAGATCAGCCCCTTCATCTCCCAGGTGGGGGGCTTTGGGGGGCTCTGGGGGTCTCACAGCCACGCCCCCTCCCCACAGATGTGTAACATGCTGGGCTGGGGGCTGCAGGAATTGGGGCTGCAGGAATTGGGGTGGGGGGGCTGCAGGAATTGGGGCTGGGGGGGCTGCAGGAATTGGTGCTGGGGGGGCTGCAGGAATTGGAGTGGGGGCTGCAGGAATTTGGGCTGCAGGAATTGGGGTGGGGGGGCTGCAGGAATTGGGGCTGCAGGAATTGGGGTGGGGGGGCTGCAGGAATTGGGGCTGGGGGCTGCAGGAATTGGGGCTGCAGGAATTGGGGTGGGGGCTGCAGGAATTGGGGCTGCAGGAATTGGGGCTGGGGGCTGCAGGAATTGGGGCTGGGGGGCTGCAGGAATTGGGGCTGGGGGGCTGCAGGAATTGGGGCTGCAGGAATTGGGGTGGGGGCTGCAGGAATTGGGGCTGCAGGAATTGGGTCTGGGGGCTGCAGGAATTGGGTCTGGGGTCTCACAGCCGTGCCCCCTCCCCACAGATGTGTAACATGCTGGGCCTGGGCGATATGAACGCTGACCAGCTGGCCTCCAAGCTGGAGGAGACGCTGCCGGTCATTCCGCTCGGTCAGCGAGCAGTTCAAGGACCCGGTGAGGCCGGGGGGCACTGGGGGGGCACTGGGAGGGACTGGGGGGGACTGGGGGAGTGAGGGGGACTGGGGGAGTGAGGGGGACTGGGGGGGACTGGGAGGGACTGGGAGGGACTGGGGGCTTTGGGGGGATTGGGGTACTGGGAGGGACTGGGGGGATTGGGGGAGTGAGGGGAACTGGGGGCACTGGGAGGGACTGGGGGGGACTGGGGGCTTTGGGGGGATTGGGGTATTGGGGGGACTGGGGGAGTAACAGGGACTGGGGAGAGTGAGGGGGATTAGGGGGTCTGGGGGGTCTGGGGAACTGGGGGGAATTGGAGGGACTGGGAGCAACTGGGGGCACTGGGGGGGATTGGGGGAGTGAGGGGGACTGGGAGGTCTAAGGGGGCTGGGAGGGACTGGTGGGGCTGGGGGAGTGAGGGGGATTTGGGGGGACTGGGAGGGACTGGGGGGATTAGGGGGTCTGGGGGGTCTGGGAGGGACTGGTGGGCGCTGGGGGGATTGGGGAGGGACTGGGAGGGACTGGGGGAGTGAGGGGACCTGAGGGAGTGAGGGGGACTGGGGGGTCTGAGTTACTGGGGGGATTGGAGGGACTGGGAGGGACTGGGGGGGACTGGGGGGAGTGAGGGGGTCTGGGGGGACTGGAGGGTCTGGGAGGAACTGGGGGGACTGGGAGGGACTGAGGGGGACTGAGGGAGTGGAGATGGGGACAAGGACAAGGCCAGGGCCAGGTCGGGGCCAGTCCGGGCACATTCCTGAGGGGAGCAGAGCCCCCGGGGCAGGGACAGGGACAGGGACCCCTCGGGGCAGGGATGGGGATGGGGACGTGGGGACAGGCACGGGGACAGGGATGGGGACAGGGACAGGGACACCTCGGGGCAGGGATAAGGATGGGGACGTGGGGACAGGCACGGGGACAGGGACAGGGACAGGGACAGGGACAGGGACCCCTCGGGGCAGGGATGGGGACGTGGGGACAGGCACGGGGACAGGGATGGGCACGGGGACCCCTCGGGGCAGGGACAGCGATGACGATGGGGACAGGGGGAAGGGGACAAGGCCTAACGACCTCTGAGGGCAGGGCTGGGGACAGGGACACCGCCTGTGGGCACCTGGGGGGTCACATCCTGTCGCTGTGTCCCCAATGTCCCCAATGCCACCGATGTCCCCAACACCCCTGCTGTCCCCACTGTCCCCAGTGTCCCTGCTGTCCCCAATGTCCCCAGTGTGTCCCCAGGAGCAGACCACCTTCATCTGCGTCTGCATCGCCGAGTTCCTGTCCCTGTGTCCCCAATGCCCCCAGTGACCCTGCTGTCCCCAATGTGTCCGCAATGTCCCCTCTGTCCCCGCTGTCCCCAATGTCCCCAAATGTCCCCAATGTGTCCCCAGGAGCAGACCACCTTCATCTGCGTCTGCATCGCTGAGTTCCTGTCCCTGTGTCCCCAATGTCCCCAATGCCCCTGACATCCCCAATGTCCCCTCAGTGTCCCCAATGTCCCCAATGCCACTGATGTCCCCAACACCCCCGCTGTCCCCAATGTCCCCAATGTCCCCTCCCTGTCCCCAGGAGCAGACCACCTTCATCTGTGTCTGCATCGCCGAGTTCCTGTTGCTGTGTCCCCCAGTGTCCCCAATGTCCCCAATTGTCCCCACTGTCCCCAATGCCCCCAATGCCCCCAATGTCCCCTCACTGTCCCCAATGTCCCCTCCGTGTCCCCAGGAGCAGACCACCTTCATCTGCGTCTGCATCGCCGAGTTCCTGTTGCTGTGTCCCCAGTGTCCCCAATGTCCCCAGTCTCCCCGCTGTCCCCGCTGTCCCCAATGTCCCAAATGTCCCCTCCGTGTCCCCAGGAGCAGACCACCTTCATCTGCGTCTGCATCGCCGAGTTCCTGTCCCTGTGTCCCCACTGTCCCTGCTGTCCCCAATGCCCCCAGTCTCCCTGCTGTCCCCGCTGTCCCCCAATGTCCCCAATGTCCCCAATGTGTCTCCAAATGTCCCCTCCGTGTCCCCAGGAGCAGACCACCTTCATCTGCGTCTGCATCGCCGAGTTCCTGTCGCTGTGTCCCCAATGTCCCCAATGTCCTCTCAATGTCCCCAATGCCCCCAGTGTCCCTGCTGTCCCCAATGTGCCCAATGTCCCCAATGTCCCCAAATGTCCCCAATGTGTCCCCAGGAGCAGACCACCTTCATCTGCGTCTGCATCGCCGAGTTCCTGTCGCTGTGTCCCCAATGCCCCCAGTGACCCTGCTGTCCCCAATGCCCCCAGTCTCCCCGCTGTCCCCGCTGTCCCCAATGTCCCCAATGTCCCCTCACTGTCCCCAATGTCCCCTCCGTGTCCCCAGGAGCAGACCACCTTCATCTGCGTCTGCATCGCCGAGTTCCTGTCGCTGTGTCCCCACTGTCCCTGCTGTCCCCAATGCCCCCAGTCTCCCCGCTGTCCCCGCTGTCCCCGCTGTCCCCAATGTCCCCCAATGTCCCCAATGTGTCCCCCAAATGTCCCCTCCCTGTCCCCAGGAGCAGACCACCTTCATCTGCGTCTGCATCGCCAAGTTCCTGTCCCTGTGTCCCTGTACTGGTGGCAGTGCTGTCCCTGTCCCTGTGTCCCCAATGTCCCTGCTGTTCCCAGTGTCCCTGCTGTCCCCAATGTCCCCAAATGTCCCCAATGTCCCCTCCCTGTCTCCAGGAGCAGACCACCTTCACCTGCGTCTGCATCGCCGAGTTCCTGTCGCTGTGTCCCTGTGTCCCCAATGTCCCCTCCGTGTCCCCAATGTCCCCTCCGTGTCCCCAGGAGCAGACCACCTTCATCTGCGTCTGCATCGCCGAGTTCCTGTCCCTGTGTCCCCAATGCCCCCAGTGTCCCTGCTGTCCCCTCACTGTCCCCAATGTCCCCAATGTCTCCAATGTCCCCAATGTCCCCTCCCTGTCCCCAGGAGCAGACCACCTTCATCTGCGTCTGCATGGCCGAGTTCCTGTCCCTGTGTCCCCAGTGTCCCCAATGCCACCGATGTCCCTGACATCCCCACTGTCCCCAATGTCCCCTCTGTCCCCACTGTCTCCAATGTCCCCAATGTCCCCAACGTGTCCCTAGGAGCAGACCACCTTCATCTGCGTCTGCATTGCCGAGTTCCTGTCCCTGTGTCCCTGTGTCCCCAATGTCCCCACTGTCCCCAGTGCCCCCACTGTCCCCAATGTCCCCTCACTGTCCCCAATGTCCCCTCCGTGTCCCCAGGAGCAGACCACCTTCATCTGCGTCTGCATCGCCGAGTTCCTGTCGCTGTACGAGACGGAGCGGCTGATCCAGGAGCTGGCCAAGTGCCGCATCGACACGCACAACATCGTCGTCAACCAGCTCGTCTTCCCCGACCCGCTGCGGCCCTGCCGCATGTGCGAGGCGCGCCACAAGATCCAGGCCAAGTACCTGGACCAGGTAACGCACCTGGGCGGGGCTGGGGGGGGCGGGGGACGCTCACCTGGGGGGTTGGGGTGGCGTCTGTGGGCAGGTAAGGCTCACCTGGGGGGTTTGGAGGGGGATGGGTTGGTAGGGAGTGCTCACCTGGGGTGTTGGGTGGGGTTAGGTGGGCAGGGAATGCTCACCTGGGGGGTTTGGAGGGGGCTGGGGGGGCGGGGAACGCTCACCTGGGGGGTTTAGAGGGGGATGGGGTGGTAGGGAGTGCTCACCTGGGGGATGGGGTGGGGTTTGGAGGGGGTTAAAGAGGGCAGGTAAGGCTCACCTGGGGGGTTTGGAGGGGGCTGGGGGGGCGGGGGATGCTCACCTGGGGTGTGGGGTGGGGTTTGGGGGGCTGGGGTGGTAGGTAAGGCTCACCTGGGGGGTTTGGAGGGGGATGGGGGAGTAGGGAGTGCTCACCTGGGGTGTGGGGTGGGGTTTGGAGGGGGCTGAGGGGGCAGGTAAGGCTCACCTGGGGGGTTGGGTGGGGTTTGTGGGCAGGTAAGGCTCACCTGGGGTGTTTGGAGGGGGCTAAGGGGGCAGGGGATGCTCACCTGGGGGGTGGGATGGGGTTTGGAGGGGGTTAAAGAGGGCAGGTAAGGCTCACCTGGGGGGTTTGGAGGGGGATGTGGGGCTGGGAATGCTCACCTGGGATGTTGGGTGGGGTTTGGGGGGCTGGGAATGCTCACCTGGGGGTTGGGGTGGGGTCTGTGGGCAGGTGAGGCTCACCTGAGGTGTTGGAGTGGGGTTTGGGGGGCAGGTAGGGCTCACCTGGGGTGTTTGGAGGGGGCTGAGGGGGCAGGGAATGCTCACCTGGGGTGTTGGGTGGGGTTTGGGGGGCTGGGAATGCTCACCTGGGGGTTGGGGTGGGGTCTGTGGGCAGGTAGGGCTCACCTGGGGTGTTGGGTGGGGTTTGGGGGTCTCTGGGGAGTCCCTGGGGGTCCTATTGCCACCCCCCCCCCCCCAGGGAGCTGGGATTTTGGGGGTGGGGTGGGTGTTTCAGGGGGTCCCTGGGAGGCTCCGGGGGTCTCTGGGGGTCCCATCCCCCACCCCCCCCGTGCCCCCCCCGCAGATGGGATTTTGGGGGTGGGGTGGGTGTTTCAGGGGGTCC
This sequence comes from Phylloscopus collybita, assembly GCA_027886175.1. NCBI lineage: Eukaryota > Metazoa > Chordata > Aves > Passeriformes > Phylloscopidae > Phylloscopus > Phylloscopus collybita. The sequence continues at coordinate 34,541 of JAJNNQ010000499.1, forward strand.
CTGGGGGGTCCCTGGGGGGTCCCTGGGGGTCCCGCTCCCACCCCCCCGTGGCCCCCCAGGGAGCTGGGATTTTTTTGGGGGGTGGGTGTTTTAGGGGGGCTCTGGGGGTCCCTGGGGGTCCCACCCGTGCCCCCCCCGCAGATGGGATTTTGGGGGAGGGGTGGGTGTTTTAGGGGGGCTCTGGGGGTCCCTGGGGGTCCCACCCGTGCCCCCCCCCGCAGATGGGATTTTGGGGGTGGGGTGGGTGTTTCAGGGGGTCCCTGGGAGGTCCCTGGGGGGTCCCTGGGGGTCCCACCCGTGCCCCCCCCGCAGATGGAGGATCTCTACGAGGATTTCCACATCGTGAAGCTGCCGCTGCTGCCCCACGAGGTGCGGGGGGGGGACAAGGTCAACACCTTCAGCTCCCTGCTGCTGGACCCCTACCAGCCCCCCAGCCCCAAAATAAAACCCCCCG